>PVIY010057855.1:0-12700 GCA_004026745.1 Myrmecophaga tridactyla
TTTTTTTTTTCCTTTAGACAGCATGGGGATTAGTTCCTGTAAAACTTGGTACATTGGAAATTTCTGATTGAAATCAAGGATGAATTTTTCATGGCACATAATTTGACTATATTTTCCCCAGACTTTTTAAAGGAAATTAAAGTTTGTGCTGTGCATTAGCCATTCCTCAAAGGCATCTTGAAAGACGCTATCAAACTTGTTCTCTAATGCCTAAAATTCACATTTCAAAAGCTATGCCAATCATATAAAAAATAGTCCTCTCCTTTTTAGCCAATTGTTTTGTATTCCACAAAAGAAATAAAAAGTGAAAAATACTTTCTTCTGTTCATAAAGATTAAGGATTAAGGTCAACATTAAAATATAAACAGTTTTCTTGTGACAACCTTAAGGTATCTGTTGATAAAGCACTTTATAAATATTTTAATACACCATAGAGCAATTTTTGACTTATAGAGTTTATGACTGAGGATTCTTGGTAATAAACCAAAGGGTACTTACCTTTGATAAAATGAAGAAAAATTTATTTTACAATCATTCTATATTGCTAAAATAAGTACCAGGCATTATTCTAAGCCCACTACAAATATTAACCCCTTTAAACTTTGAATACACATAGTAATATCTGTAAAAAGCCATCCTAAAAGAAAATTGTTTCTGGATAATATTTATTCTTTTAAGGAACAACTGTGACAGTTAATCAGTTACTCTTGAATTCCCAATTTATGAATAACTTGTCCTTCAGTATGTGATAGAATGTGGTATTGCATCTCCTTCTTTTGAGGAATTTTTTAAATTTGGGAGGCCAACTCTGGACACATGTAATCATGTTTCTTTAAGGAAGAGTGTTAAAATAAATTATTCTATTCATTTAGCAATACCATAAGATACATTGAATGTGAGTTCTCAAATTCTCTTAATAAAGAAACTCTTTATTAAGATCACTCAATAAAAAGTGGATCCTTGAAAATTCTATATAATTGTTCTAGTTTGCTAGCTGCCAGAATGCAATATACCAGAAATAGAATGGCTTTTAAAAAGGGGAATTTAATAAGTTGCTAGTTTACAGTTCTAAGGCCAACAAAATGTCCCAATTACAACAAGTCTATAGAAATGTCCAATCAAAGGCCTCCAGGGAAAGATACCTTGGTTCAAGAAGACTAGTGAAGTTCATGGTTTCTTTCTCAAGTGGAAGGGCACACGGTGAACACGGTGTCATCTGCCAGCTTTCTCTCCTGGCTTCCGGTTTCATGAAGCTCCCTGGGAGGCGTTTTCCTTCTGCATCTCCAAAAGTCGCTGGCTTCTGGACTCTCTCCCTCGTGGTGCTGCAGCATTCTCTGCTCTCTCTGCATCTCTCATTCTCCAAAATGTTTCCTCTTTTATAGGACTCCAATAAACCAATCAAGACCCACCCAAACGGGTGGAGACATGTCATCACCCAATCCAGCTCAACAACCACTCCTGACTAAATCACATCATCCAGGGAAATGATCTGAGCAGTGTGAACTGATCACAGTTTCAAACATACGGTATTGAATAGGGATTATTCTACCTTTATGAAATGGGATTTTGATTAAAACATGGCTTTTCTAGGGGACATACTTCCTTTCAAACCAGCACAATAATTTTTGCAGTTTCTCAACAGATACAAGTGTAGTGTAGTCACCTTTGTTGCTAATTGATTCAGAGTCTAAATTATCCAGATTTTTCAGAACTGTCCAGATTTCAATATTCTGGTTTGTTGTCCCTATTTTTTGTCTAACCAGTCCCAACTTTTTAGATAAAAAAAAAATTATGTTATCCATTCTGATTCTGATTTAATATAGGAATTAGGAGTTAGGCACTTGAGAAGCTGCTGCAGTTTTTTTGTTTATTTGTTTGTTTGCTTTTAAAAAGAGGGAATTTAATAAGTGGTAGATTTATAGTTATAAGCCCATGAAAATGTCCCAACTAGAGCAAGGCTATAGAAATGTCCAATCTAAGTCATCCAGGGAAAGATATCTTAGTTCAAGAAGGCCGATGACATTCAGAATTTCTCTCTCAACTGGAAAGGCACATGGCAAACATGGTGGCATCTGCTAGTGTTCTCTCCAGGCTTCTTGTTTCATGAAGCTCTCCCAGGGGCATATTCCTTCTTCATCTCAACAGGTCTCTAGTTGCATGGGCTCTGGCTCTCGTCATTCTCGTGACTCTGCTCTGTGGCTCTCCCATCATTTTGAAGCTTGCTCCAAAATGCTTTCTCTTTCAAAGGATTCCAGTAAACTAATCAAGACCCACCTGGAATGGGTGGAGTCATATCTCCCTCTAATGAGAGGTTAATACCCAGTCACATCTCCTGGGAGATAACCTAATCAAGTTCCCAACCTACATTATTGAATAGGGATTAAAAGAAACAGTTGCCCCCACAAGATTGATTAGGACTAAAGCATGGTATTTTTAGGGTACATAAATCCTTTCAAACTGACACAGAGTGTAAGACCAAAACAAAACACACACACAAAGAACAAGGGCAACAGACAAAAACCAATTTCAAATATGGTAGATATTAACCCAACTATATCAGTAATCACTTTAAACATGAATGGCCTAAATACACAGATTAAAGATAGAGACTGTCAGAATAGAAAAACCCAACTGTATGTTGTCTATAAGAAGCACATTTTAAATATAAAGACACAGATAGATTAAAAGTAAATGGATGGAGAAGAACAGACCATGCTGGTATGAACCAAAAGAAATCTGCAGAAGCTGTAATAATTTCAGCCAAAGCAGAATTGAGAGCAAGGAAGATTATCATGGATAAAAAGGGACATTGCATAGTGACAAAAGGGTCAATTCTCCAAGAAAATATAACTATTCTTAATCTGAATGCACTTAACAACAAAGTGTCAATATGCATGAGGCAAAAATACTTATAGAACTATACGGAGAAATAGACAAATCCACTCTTATAGTTGGAGACTGCAACATGCCATTTTTTAAAACTTTTTTTATTGTATAATGTATATACAAAGCAAAGAAAGAAAAAAGCAATAGTTTTCAAAGCATTTTTCAACAAGTAGTTATAAGACTACTGTAGTTTTGATTTCAAACAGTTATTTAAAATTTTTGTTCAAAATGATGTGGAAAAATGTTTCTGTCAAAAAAAGAAGCTTCTTTTCTAAATTTTCTTCTTTGTCTATTATTTCAGTTTTTCAATCTCTTTCTATCTCTGTTTTCAGGGTAAACAAAAAAGGTGAACACAAGGTGAGAAATACCATCCACAAGCTACTTGATGTTCTGTTTTTCTTCGTTTTCATTTATTTTATGAATTACTCAAAAAAAAAGAAAAGAAAAGAAAAAACCAATATCCAGCTAAGGTTCTTTCTTTCATTCAGTTTCCCTAGCAACCTCCTTTTACTCCTGCAAAATACAAGTTTTGGTACAGTCAACATAATCATTGCATTCACAATTCTGTTCAGTAAATCACACAATTCTTTTTATGAGTCATTCAATGAAACACTACTTCTGTGAATTACAGACACATAATTAGCTTTGATTCTTGGGAACATACTAAAAGTCATAAAAATAGGTATAAAATTGATTTGAAAATACACTGAAGAGAGCGTGTAATTTCTTCAACAACAAAAAAGGACCATGGCTTCAAAAAGAATCAGCCTGTCTGAACTAATCTGATCTCTTACCATGAAAGAAGGGTAGATAAGTTAAAGGGATGTGGAAGAGGTAAAAAATTCTGATTCAGAACTGAAGTAAATGGATCTGTAGCTCTTTTCTGTGTGAAATCCTTTGGAATTACCAATCTGTGTCTGTATCCTTTTTATACTACTCAGAATTTGGAAATTCAGTGTTATTTAATCATTGAAGAGGGAGAGAGAGTAGAGTAGGAAAATAAAGTGGGGAGTTGGGCTTCTACTCTACCCTTCTATTGCTTCTGCTGTTCAAAGACTGTTGCTGGAGAAAATCACATGAGCCAAATGGAATCTGCATGAAGTCACGACTTCCAGGCTCAGGTGGGCTCTCAATTCTCTCCTTCCAAAACCTCTGACCCTACAGCCCAGGAATGAATTCACATCCTATTTCATAAATACCATAGCCTTCAGGAAAATCTTTCTTCTTAACCAAACATGTCCAAACTCACTTGCACCATTTCTGTATCTTTTGTGAGAAAATTCTGTTACAATAGGAAAGGCATCTGTACTCTGCTAACCCCTCTTTCTATGCTTTGGATCCCATGCTTCTTTCATATTCAGGAAATTTTTCAACCAACTTCTGTCTTTCTCTCCTTCCTGTTCAATCTCTTTAAAATCCCTTTCTCTGACTCCCATCCCCAACACACAGCAAACTTTACTTTTAGTCTAAATAAACAACACACTTTCTTGTCTGAAGGACTTTTCCCATGATGTTTCCCCTGTTTGGGTCATTATTTGGTTAAACCTTTCTTATCATTCAGGACATAGGTTAGAAATTTCTTCCTCAAAGACTTCTTTGACCTCTTCAACTCTCGGCAAGATGACCATTATTTATTTACAACATTCTTTGCTTTGCTCCTTCATAACATTTAACAAAGAAGAACTTGGGATGCTCACATTGTTTGGTGGCGGCACCCAGCAGAATTCAAGAAGTCCTGAGTTATTCTTAAGCAACAGCCCTAAACTTCCTTAATCTATGACCCATCCCTAGTCACTGGCCCCATTCTCCAGCTATTAGGCCCCTCTCAGTCTTTCTTTCTGCTCTTTGAATTGTTCATAGATTCCATTTCTACAGATGTGATTCCAAGCCACTAGTCCTGCAAGAGTTTTGACAGAAGTGAGGGTGATGGGGGTAGAATGGCCCCTGCTGGTCTGATGAGCTGTAAATGGCTGCTGCAGGACTGAACCAGCAGAGGCAGTGAATAGAAGCCAGGGAGTAGGTTGAAGGTGGTGAGAAAGAAGGGAATCAGCCAATCTATTTGTAATTTATTTTGTATGAGTTAGGGCTTCAACTTAATTTTTTTCTTATATCAATTATTAATTGAGCATACAATTTATTAAATAAACCATCATTTCACACTATATTGTGATTAATTATGTGTTATTTTCCCATAATTTTACTGCCTTTGGCTTATTAGTTATACCACTTGCTGTTGTTACTGTTGGTTTTGGTTCTTAGTAGTTTGGTCAAGGATCTACAATATGCATCTTTAACTTAGCACAATCTCCCTATATAAGAATTCATCACAGATTTCCTCCATTTCCTTCCTTCCCTTTCCTAGCCATTGTGTTATTTGTTGTCCCTACAGTTTACTTCTATGCATGTTACAAACCCACAATACATTTTTATTATTTTTTGTGCTAATCCATCAGTTACATCTGAGATGATTTTTTTAATGAGAAGAAAGGTCTTTTATATCTACCATATCCAGTGCTCCTAATTACTTTGTATATATCCATATTTCCATTTGGCATTATTTCCCTTCTTTCTTTGGGATTTCCTTTAACATTTCTTGTAGTGCCAGTCCAATGGTGTTCTAGTTTGCTAGCTGCCAGAATGCAATATACCAGAAACAGAATGGCTTTTAAAAAGAGGAATTTAATGAGTTGCTAGTTTACAGTTCTAAGGCTGAGAAAATGTCCCAATTAAAGCAAGTCTATAGAAATATCCAATCTAAGGCATCCAGGGAAAGATACCTTGGTTCAAGAAGGCAAATGAAGTTCAGGGTTTCTTTCTCAAGTGGAAGGGCCCATGGTGAATAGTCAGGGTTTCTCTTCACCTGGAAAGGCACATGGTGAACACGGTCAGGGTTCCTCTATCATCTGGAAGGGCTCATGGCAAATGTGGCATCATCTGCTAACTTCTTCTCCAGGCTTCCTACTTCATGAAGCTCCCCAGGAGGCATTTTCCTTCTTCATCTCCAAAGGTCGCTGGCTGGTGGACTCTGCTTCTTGTGGCTGTGTCATTCTGCTCTCTCTGAATCTCCCATTCTCCAAAGTGTTTCCTCTTTTATAGAACTCCAAAAACTTCTCAAGACTCATCCAAATGGGTGGAGACATGTCATCACCTAATCCAGCTTAACAACCATTCTGGACTAAATCACATCAACCAGGGAGATGATCTGATTACAGTTTCAAACATACAGTATTGAATAGGGATTATTCTACCTTTATGAAATGGGATTTTGATTAAAACATGGCTTTTCTAGGGGACATACATCATTTCAAACCAGCACAAATGGCAATGAATTTTCTCAGATTTTGTCTGTCTGAAAAAGTATATCACCTTCATTTTTGTAAGTTTTTTGGGGGGGGTTAGAAATTCAGGTTCACAGGCTCTTTTATCCACTATTTTAAAGGCTCATTATCTTCTCACTTGTGCTGTGTGTGATGAGAAGCCTTCCCCCATTCGTTTTCTTCATTCCTCTGTACTATCATGTCTCTTCTGTTTCTTTTCTTTCTTTCTTTTTTTTTGTTCTCCACTCTAACTGGTTCTGCATGAAATTTCAGGGATTGCTGAACCTAACCCTCTCTGATGGTTCTCTCCACAGCTTTAGACAGTTTCTACATGTGCAGAGAGGGCTCCTCTGCAGTTCTCCTAAGCTCTCTCTGTGTAGGTCTCTCGTCCCTGGCACTCTGCCCTGTGAATTATAACTGCCTTGGTCTCCTTGAGCTCTGTCTTCTCAACTCGTTGTGGTCGCCAGGCAGAATCTTCAACCTGAAAATGCTCTCCAGGCAGTGAAATAGGGCACACACAGGGCTCATGTTGTTTTTTTTTTTTCATCTTTCTCAGGAATCATTTCCCTATACTGCTTTTTTTCCAATGTCTCAAAACTCTTGCTTCATATATCTAGTATAGTTTTCTAGATGCTTAAGGTAAAGGGCTAAATCTAGTTCCTGTAATTCAATCACAGCTAGAAGTAGAAGTTTCATTTTTCTACTATATTTGGATTTTGTCTTTACTAGACATTGAATTTCTACATGTATTATAATATATCTATTGGCTCTTTTTAAATTTTATTGAGATATATTCATATACCATATACAGCATATATAATCAACGGCTCACAGTTTCATCTTATAGTTGTTCATTCATCATCAGCATTGATTCTTGAACATTTTCATTACTCTTTAAAAACAGAAATAAGAATAAAAATAAAAGTAAAAAAGAACACCCAAAACATTCCCTACCATCCACCCCCCATTATTTATTTATTGATTAATCTGTCATTATTTTCCTACTCATCTGTCCATACACTGGATAATGAGAGTGTCAGTCATACTGTGAAAGCTATATAGTTACACAATCATCTTCAAGAATCAAGCTACTGGATTACAGTATAACAGTTTCTGGCATTTTCCTTTAGTTACTCTGATACACCAAAAACTGAAAAGGGAGCTCTGTATAATGCATAAGAATAACCTCCAGAATGACCTCTCAACTTTACTTGAAATCTTTCAGACACTGAAACTTGATTTTGTTTCACTTCTCTTCCCCCTTTTGGTCAAGAAGGCTTTCTCAATCCCATGATGCCAGATCTATCCTTATCCTTGGGAGTGATGTCTCACATTGCCAAGGAGATTTACACTCCTGAGAGTCATGTCCCATGTAGTGGGGGAGGGTAGTGAGTTTCTCTGCTGAGAGAGAGGCCACATCAGAGCAACCAAAGAGGTTCTCTGGGGGTGGCTCTCAGGCATCATTATAAGTAGGCTTAGCATCGCCTTTACAGAAATATGTTTTATTATGGCAACCCCCAAGACCAAGAGCTCAGCCTATTAAATTGGTAGTCCTGAATGCTTGCAAGAATATCAGGGTCTATTAACTTTTTAGACAGTTGAGCTATTATACCTACTTATTCATGTGCTAATACCATATTATTTTGATTATGATAACTTTAACTTATAATATTTGTAAGGCAAATCCCTCTTGCCCTTTTTGTAATTTTTTTTTACTGCTTTCAGTAAAAATGAGTCTTTAAGGTATAAAGACTCTCCTTTTTTTTTAAATCTTGTTATATGACTTTAATAGCAACTTATTATATTCAAACAACTATTTTTGTTACAAAATAAATTTATATAGGTTATGGTTTTTGTAACTATTATAAATGGAATATATAATCCATTTCTGTTTCTTGTTCATCATTCCTTATATGTATAAGGTTTTTGCATATTTATTTTGTAAATAGTAATCAAATCTCCTTATTAATTATAGCACAGAATCATAACAGCAAAATGTAATTTAATCTCTTCTTGTCCAATATTTACTGATATTTTATTATCTTACTTTACTAGGTTCCCTAGAACTGCCAAGTTAATGTTGCTTAATAGAATAGAAAGCATTCCTTTCTTGTTCCTGATCTTAATGAAAAGGCTCTTGCATTTCACCATTTAGAATATTTTTGGTGGTTTGGAGTATATTCTCTTTATAATATTTAAGCCATTTCTTTCAATGCCTACTTTCTTTAGAGCTTTTTATTATAATAGCTGCTATATTTTATGAAGTGCCACTTCAGAATCTATTGAAATGATGAAAAAATTTCTTTTTTAATTTGTCAATTAATGAAGTATATTGTTGGGGCAGTTTGATGTTGAACTACCTTTCACTTCAACCTGAAAATGCTCTCCAGGTAGTGAAAAGTTTACTTTCATTTAAATAAACCCTACTTGATCATTTTGATATACTGTTGGTGAATTGGAGGGGACCTTTCTTAAATGCTGGAGACTGTTAGATTGGATTAAAAAAAACCAAAATGTTGATTTTAAGGACTACTCTTGAAACAAAATAACAAAAAAAATACTAAAAATAAAGAGAGAAAAATCAGGAAAACACAACTAAAAGAAAGCAGGAGTGATAATATTGATATCAGATGTGGTTCAATTGAAAAGTACAAATATTAAAGGAGAATATTATGCTAAAGGGCACAATTTATTAAGATTATATAATAACTATGGACTTTCATGTACCAGTGCAGCAGTTAAGTACAGAAAGTGCAAATTATTAGAAATGTAAGAAAAACATGATTAAAATTTAATTGTAGTGGGAGTCTATTATAGTTCCAATTGAACTGTATAAACTAAAAATACAAAGCTTAAAGATATAATGGAATTAAATTATTTAACAAAATCTCAATTTTGTGTACATGCAACTTTACATTCTGTAAATTGAGGATTTTTCCCCCACATGATCATGGCACATTTATAAAAAGTGATCATATAGTTGGGCACAAATAAATACTCAAAAATTTTTTTAAAGTAGACATCACTGAACATCAATTTTTTAAAACTTAGAAATAAATATTAAACCTAGTGACTTGGAAATTAAGAAACATACTCCTAAACAACCATTGGATCAAAGATAGAATCAAAGTTGAAATTACAAGCTGATTGAAAATGTAGTGTATTTAAGAAAAACAAAATCAATTTCACGCATAAAAAGATGTAAAAGAAAATGTATAGTCCTAAATACTATCATAATTAAAGAAAATGACTGACTATACAGGAATTTAGTACTGATCTTAGAAAATTAGAAAAAGAGGAAAAATAGAAATGTGAGGAAAATAGTAAGAGGAAATTAATAAGGATGAGAAGCAAAAATAATTAAAGGGAAAATATTAAAGAATAAAAATTCCCAAGACATATTTCTGTACATAGACTTGTAATATAGAAAAACCATCACATTCCTGGTTAGGAAGAAAATGGCACTGAAGAAATAGAAAAATATTAGAACTAAGAAAGGTGACAAACTCAGATATAGAAGAGATTAAAATATTATATTATTGAAAATAATTATGTGGCAACAATTTGAAAACTAAGAAGAAATAAATGACTATAAAAATCTTCACAAGAATAAAAAAGAGAGAAGATAAATACAGGTAATAAAAGTTGGTAGTCTCAACTATTTGAAAACAGGTAATTTTAATGTATTTAAACTATTCCAGACCATAGTGTTTTCTAGAAATCACCCAATTTAAGACTCAAGTTCAAACTCAACAATAAAACTTATTAAAGAGAACACCAAAAAGAAAACTCATCCATTTCTCTTATGAATATAGATGTAAATTCTTAAAAGTGTAACAATATCAAATAGAATGCAGAAGTTGGCACTGTCTTTTAAAAAATTGTATGACTTGAATACATACAAACACTTGAGGACAGAATATTAGAGCTGAGAGACACCTGTCCAGGATATATACCTTTTAGTTGTCATGGATAGCATTTTCCTCCTCTTTTTCTTCCACTCCTTCCTTGTTCTTGAGACTTCTCTTGCTGTCCACCTGTCAACATGAGCTAGGCTACAGCTGCAGGGCAGTTTTATGTTTTTGCTGCAGCCAAACCTGGGAAAAAAATTCCAAAACTGGAATATGCATGCACAGTCTCCTAGGGCCTAGCAGTTGTTGAAGTGAGAAATCCCTCCCTGGGATTGAGGGAATGCATGCATGTCAGGGAATGAGAAGGTCCTGAAGGCCCAGAGACCCAGATGTGCATAGATCACTCTGGGTGGCAGCTATGGTGGGTGTCCTGGACCACAGCCTACTTCCTACAACCCTGGCTTTTCCTCAATGCAGAAACTTTTCTTTCATTTGTAATTGACACTGTAATCAAAGCTGTTATTGCCACATCCCAAGCTGATGCTGAGTTCTAATTGAAGGAATATGTAGGCTTTCCCAGCCTATTCACCAGGCCTTTATTTTTAGCAACCAAGCTGGGATTGTGTATTCCCAACCTCTCCCACATTGTGCTTCTTATTTTTCCTTCATCTCTTCTAACTTTACCTTTTGTCTAGACTTTATTCAGCTCAGATGCGGCTGAAAAGAGTCCAGCACTTTGTCAGTAGTTGCAGCTCACTGAGAAAACAACACTCACCTAATTTGTGGAGTAGATTCATAACATTGGCAGCAATGGGTTTGGAGTAACGCCAGTAATTATAGCAGACCCAGAGGTGGCAGTTCTGATGGTGGCAAGTTTAGCAAAAGTGGCAGCAGCTTCTATGGTAACAATGTTGACTTTAAGAGAAGCAGGGAAAAAGTAAGTATCAGGGATAGGGACTTTTCCATGGTTAGTTTGCTATACCTTATCAGTCATAGACATTGCAATTGCCTCTCTAGCATCCATTTTGCAACCTCCCCATTGGCTTGGGTAGAATTGAACTCATCTTCAGCGCTAGGAATGGGACCGAATTTGATCTAAGCTATTTATGGCAATCTTTTGCTATAATAATTAGTTTAAGGATAAGCAATCAGCTGTTGGCCTATTGGCACATGGAATTCCTTTGTCCAAGTTCATTGTTGCAGGGATGGGCACATACAATTAAAATCGTCCAATTAGAGACCAAATTCAGAACTTCCATTAAGTGTTGTCTTAGTAATCCATTGCTAAGACAAACCACCTCAAATTTAGTGGATTAAAACAATATTTATTATTTTTCATAATTTTCTGAGTTGGCCCTATGGGTGGTACTTCTTCTGATCTTGCCTGAAGTAATTTCTGTAGTTACAGTTATCTGAAAGCTCAATTGAGACTTGAAGGCCCCAGATGGCCTCACTCACACGCCTGGCAATTGATACTGAATGGCAATTGGGGTGTCTCAGCTCACTCCCCGTGTGGGTTCTGATCCTCCAGTAGGCTACACTGGGCCTTTTCCTAGCATGGTGATGTCAGGTTTCTAAGAGGCCAGAGTAGAAGTTGCCTAATCTCTGGAACTTATTTCCATCATATTCTGCTAGTCAGAACAATTCATGAGATAGTTCACAAGCTAAGATTTAGTTGAGGCAGTGGAAAAATGGGTTCCATCTTTTAATGGGAGCAGCAGAATTAATGATTCATTAAGGAACATCATCCCCCCCACAGTGGGTGATTTGAACAAGTTATGCACATAAATAGCATATGTTGCATAACCCAGTATGCACTATTATCTTTCAACCATTATCACGTTAACTTCTCTATTTAGAGTGTTTTAGTTTATTAATGCTGTCAGAAATGCAATATACCAAAAATGGGTTGGCTTTTATAAAGGGAATTTATTAAGTCACAAATTTACAGTTCTAAGGCCATGAAAGTGCCCAAACTAAGGTATCAAGAGAAAGAGACTTTGGCTCAGGAAACATCTGATGATGTTTCGGGGTTTCTCTGTCAGCTGGAAAGGCACATGGCAATGTCTGCTAGCCTTCTTTCTCACCTTCTCCTTTTAACTGGCTTCCTCGAGGGTGTTTTCTTTCTTCATCTCCAAAGTTCTCTGTGTCAGCTCTGAAGCTTTTCCCAAAATAGTTCCCTCTTAAAGGACTCCAGTAAGCAACCCCACCTTGAATGGGTGGAGACACATCTCCATGGAAACCACCTAATCAAAAGGTACTAGCCACAGTTGTGCGGGTCACATCTGTATGGAAACAACTTAATAAAAAAGATCCCACCCAACAATATTGAATCAGGACTAAAGAACATGGCTTTTCTGGGGTACACAACAGTTTCAAACCAGCACAAGTGTTGCAGTTTTCATTGCTTTCCCTTCAGAACTGGCTTTCTGTTCTATCACATCTCTCTGTGTGTACATGTGTTTAAGTGTATGGGCACATATGATTAATAGAGAATGTAGACACCATTTGTATTAGTTAGGGTTCTCTAGAGAAACAGAATCAAGAGGAAATATTAGTAAATATAAAATTTATAAAAGTGTCTCACGTAACCATGGAAATTAGAGTCCAAAATCTGTAGGGGAGGCTGTGAAGCTGATGATTCCA
>PVIY010057856.1:0-12698 GCA_004026745.1 Myrmecophaga tridactyla
AGTAGCCACATTAAAAAAGTAAAAAGAGGTGAAATAGTTTTGATTACATATTTCATTTAACCCAGTGTATCCAAAATATTAGCATGTCCGCATGTTATCACTATAAAAAATTAATAGAATATTTTACATTCTTTTTTCCATAGAAGTCTTCCAAACTGGGTGTGCATTTTTGCATTTAGAGCACATATCAGTTTGGTTGTCAAGTTTTCAACAGTTACAGTGAAATCTAGTCTTACCAAAACAATATCAACAATGGCAAAATCTTTTCCACTGCTTTACTTTTAAAATTAAGTTAAGATCAATGAAAATTAGAATTCCAGTCTCTCAGTCACACTAGCCGTGTCTCAAGTGTTCAAAAATCACGAGGCCAGCGGCCATCGTACCGGACAGGATGCTCTCGCGGTCTCCCCTGGACAGCAGTGGTCTAAGACTCCTGGCAGGGGCGAGGCGGGGGGAACAAATGCCTGTTCAATGTCAGGAGCCCAAAGTCAATGAGAAACTGAACAGTCCACAGGCCTAAGCATCAAGAAAATGCTAAATTTTCTGCCGTGTTATTTAAATAAGAGGGGCTAGCATAAAATATTTTTTAATTAGGTAGATTACAATTTTAAAAAATGAAGGTGTTACAAAGGATATGTTTCTATATTTAAAAATTGCATTCACCCCACCAAGAGGAAAAAAATCCCCTAATGATATGAAGGTGGTGTTACTCCAGGCAGAAATAAGAACTGATGAGAGCAGCACTCAGAATTTTCAGGCTGAATGCATAGATGAATGATTCTCATCCCTTGGAGTTTATCTGAGAGTCATTATCCTGGATTCTATGCTTCCTTTTTTTCCTTCACACAAAGAGAAAAACACCCTGTACCAGGAACTGAGAGTGATAAGTCCTGCTTCTATTTCCAACCATACACATGACATTATGACTATCTACACAACAACACAATAACTGGGTTTTTTAAATGAAAAGTCTCATCACAGTGTTTTTCTCTATGTGACACACACAGCTCAACTAGTTATCTCACCATTATTCACTGCCACCCAAACCAACAGAACCAAGTTAATTTATAAAGTTTGATTAACAGATGCTGTGCTCGAATCCCCTTATTCAGAAAAATGCTGTGCATGGTCAGGAGATTACCCTACCCCAAACCTTTAAAAGAAGTTTAGATGGCAGAAACCACGTGTAGGGCTCAGCTTGACAGAGCCTCGCAAATTCATGTGACTCTGCAGATCCGCTTCAACCTACCTACAGGCCCCCAGGCTCCCTAGCGGCCTGTCCTGCCCCATGGGTCACTAGGTGAAACAAAGAATACTCTGGCTTACAGAGAACCCTTGAAAACAAAAAGGAAAGAACAAAAGTAGGCAAAACGATGCTTCAAACTGGTCTCAGCCATAGTGTTACATGTTTCTTAGGCTTGTCTCTTAATTTTCATGCAGCACCTGTGAGCCCTTATGGGCCTAGGCTATGGGTGTGTAAACATTTTAATGAACTATCGTACTTGGGTAGGGGTCTTTCTCATGGAGGATACAGAAGCACCACGGAATGGTGAGGCATGATAGAATCAAGGCTGGTTCCTATCCAGCGCTGAAGATGTTAATGCACAGCTGCAAACTCCCTAGATCGAGAATTTCCCTGAAAGCTCTGAAACCTCCCAAAACCATAAAGCTTGCACAATCATGGGCCCGAATTCCAAAACAAAATTTTGACAGAGCATCACAAGCACTGATAGTTATCTCCTCCTGACACAAAGAAGACCCTTGATGTTCAAAGGGAATGAAAAAATCACTGCTGCAATCCTCCCAGTAAAGCAAGTTAACACACTACTTAGCGCATGTCTCTAACTCGAGCACGTCTGCACTAATTTCTTTAGTGGGTATCAACCTTTCAATAAACTTTACTACTTACTGCTACTGTTCTCCCCTTGTCCCTGAATTCTTTCTCATATCAAGATTCCGAACCTGGAACAGGGCCCAGTTGGCGAAAGAGGGCTACAGGGCAGGCTCTTGTTACAGCTCCTATGTCTCGCCTGGGGCAAACCTTCCAAGCAGAGACTGCACAGCTATTCAATTAGTGTACCAGTCACTTTATTTGGGAAGCCAGATCTATACTAAGAAAAATAATGCCCATCATGTTCAGTCTCTTGGGACTGAAGGCTCAGTTTTACTACCTGTACATCCATCTTAAAGAATCTTTAAAATTCTTCGTTGAAAACAAAAACATTCATAGTCATTGCAGATATCACCTGCCCACTGGATTATCTTTTAAATTTGTAAGAGCTCTTTTCATATATAAATAAAATTTTATTTACCACCTACATTACAGATAATTTTTTCCGAGTCTATCATTGCTTTCTAACTTATATAATTGCTTACAGTATAATTTGCTAAACCAAATCTATCTGCCTGAGAAGGCTCTATACATCACTGCCTTAATCTACGTGTGAAAAATTAAGTAAGCAGCTACCTTTCAACATTTTCCTTATAGACAAGATAAAAACACTTCTCCGTCATTCTATTAATAGTCGCATCAGGAAAAAAGGTAATCTCTTCATGCACAAATTCAAGTTTTATAGCAAAACCCAAACATACCAAAGCTAAATGTCAATATGGGGAAGGGATGTAAAAGGGGTATGGGATTTTTTTTCAGAAAAAAAATTGACTGTGGTTGTGAATTCAGAACTATGATTATACCACGAACCACTAATTGTATACTTAGGATGGATTGTATGGTGTGTGAATAAAATTGTTTAAAAAAAGAGAAAAGACCTCCCTTTCCCTCAAAAAAGCAACAAGTCCACCAAGATGGGAAGAGTAAATAAAAACATATCTTTCCTTAATTCATTTTATTTATTTATTTATTTTTAGGCATTGCAGGCTCCGGGAATTGAACTGGTGTCTCCAGTATGGCAGGCAAGAACCCTGCCACTGAGCCACCATTGCCCGCCCTCCTTAATCCTATTTTTTGCATGGGCAGGCTCCGGGAATTGAACCTGGATCTCCAGCACAGCAGGTGGGAATTCTGCCACTGAGCCACCATTGCTCGCCCCCTCTTTAATTCATTTTTATTGGCTATCTTTCTTTAATAGATTAAAGCTGTGGCTTTGAAACTGAAAAATAAACAAAAACAAAACCCAAACCTCAAATACAACACAATCTTCTCAATCATATATCTTATATGGTAATAAGCACAACTTGTTTAAATGTAGTGTGGCTTTTGAAATCTGTCATATATTTTGGCACACACACATACAAAGAATCAGCCTGGCGGTGTTCCCTTGCACAGTTCTTTCCTTTTACAAATGAACATATACAAGTACATATATTTTCTTTCATTCTACAGGGTAGAGTACCACAGGTAAGAAGGTGGGTTCAAATGGTTCCTCTTACATTTCAATGGATGTTGCCACATTGCTTTCTGAGAAGATTTTAATTAATTTACATTTCACTTTTTCCAGTGCTCCTGCCACCAACAGGTGTCAATATGTGTTCTTGCCCTTTTAATTTTGCCACTCAGACAACCATAAACTGATGTCACATTATCTCACTTTGTTTTTCCCTGACTACTAGTGAATTAGAACATCTTGGATATGTTTAATGACCATTTGTATTTGCATATCTGCTAAGTGCCTAATTATGTCATTTATAACATTGGACTTTTTCCGACAATTAGTAAAATCTTTTACATAACAGATACTTATCACTTATTTGTCACTTAGTGTAATTCTGTAAACTTTCATAGTCAAATATGATTTTAAAAACAGCTTCTGGGTTTCATGTCTTGGTTAAGAAGTCCTTCCCCACCCTCATTTAGTTTTTGTTTTTTGTATGCTGCATGGAATGGTCACATTTCATTCTTTCTCCATGTGAGTAGTCCATTACTGCAGCACCATTTTGCTTAATTTTTGTTTGTTTGCTTGTTTGTTTTGGGAAGTGCATGGGCCCCCACACACACAATTTTTTATTTTTACAGGTTCAAATTCCTTAAATGTTGAGCAAGCCCATTTCTACATTAAGATAGCTGGATGCTCTTAAGAGATTTGTCCGTGTTCATTCTGGACCACTTGATTTTCAGGACCTCTAACCATTTATGCCTTCCACAAGTGGGCTACGGTGAGACAGAAATCTTTTTGCGAAGGCATCGGGCTTCTTTCTTACAAGACATTTCTCCTCCTCGAGCTTCCAGGAATCTTAACATCTACATCTTTATCCGGCTTCATTCCAACTTCTATCTCATTAAAAAAATACCCTCAACCATTGACCTGTTACACTTCAGGAAAGACGGGGAAAGTGATGGAGGTGTTTAGTGTGCAACACTGTTTTCACAAATGTGACATCAAAGTATCACTGAGTTAAGCTAAAATGAGTTCTACCAAGATGCAGAGTTTGAATACTAGTACTGACATTTATGGAGTGCTTTCTCCACATTTTAGGCATTGTGTTAAGCACTTAAGAGGCTTCATCTCATTTCGTCCTCAAAATGACCTGATAAATTGGGCACGCTTACTAAATAACTTCTCCATGCTCACACGGGTGAGTGGCAGCGCTGGGCTTCTCTAACTCAGAGCCTCGGCTCCTAGAACCCCAGGTCCTGACTGCCACTTACCTTCAAAAGGGGGACCAGAATGAGCAGCTACCCAAACACTTGAAGCCTCAGCTTTCCTACTTACAAGATGACAATAGTAACATTTCACATGGGCGTCGTGAGGTTCAAATGAGTCCATTCACACAGATCAATGTTTTGTAAACCTTGAGTCCTAGTCACAGGTGGTTTATTAAAAAGAACAGAACACATCTAGCAAGAGTAAGTATTCCTAATGAAAATTTTGTTCCAATAACACACACACACATACACACACACAGCCGTATATATACATATTATGTGGTCAGATTTTAAAATCTTTTTTTTTTTTAAGTATAGGGCTCAGCAAGTAGAAAACTCTCAACAGAAAGTAGCTACTGAAGTTGCTGGTAATTATTACTTCAGGGAAAATACGTTTTTATGTCTGAGTTGTTACAGATTTTGAACTACTTTCTGGATGAATAAATTACTTTTATTAAGTACAGTCTCAAAAGATGGTCTAGAAAGAAGGCTGTTTATATTAAATAGTATTCATAATTATAATAAAGGTTTTCACAGAGAAATAGGTAAGAAATTAGTTCTACTACCCTAGAGAAAAGCAGACAACGACGTGGGTTGCGGCGCCTGTGCTATTTCCTATCACAAGGCTTTAGACTGGGATCCTAAAGAGTTTTGCCAGTGATTCTGTCATCAGATACCAGTATGACCTGAGGAGATTTTTTCAAACCACCTGCACTGCCTTCCCAGACCTTATCCCTTCTCTGAGAACTTCTGGGAGGGCCACACAACTCTGCTAAAGGCACAGTGAAGCAATCTGAAAGGGGCCCCCAACTTGGTAAAATCCCTCTGCTGTCATTTAATAGTTCCTCAGTACTGTGTGCTTTCATGTTCTGTGACATGGGTAAAAGTGCTTAAACATTTCTGCCCAAACATTTCTCATTTAATTGAAATGATGAAAGAGAAAATACTAATAAATCCCAAATTTAATTTTACTGCGCTTTAAACATTCCAATGACATTTTAAATGGTATTAAAAACTGATTCCTATTTTCAGACCTACGTGTACTTTTCACCAAATGCACGCTTGGGCTAAGACTTTAAGCATGGTTTCCTCCATTCAGGCTTCTTTTTGCACCTAGACCTGAGAAACAACTTCTAATTCAACCATGCTGACAGCAGTGTGGTTTTAAAGGCAATTCAGTATTGCAACACAGAACGCTGAGGCTGGCTAGAGCCATGACAGCTCTCATCTCAGCACGATTCTCTTTTCCTTCCCTCTGCTCATCCATGATGACTGCAGACATCAGTCACTCATGGACCACCAATTCCCCTAAGGTTAGGGTTTTGTCTTATTCCCACTGCGTCTCCCACAGTGCCCAGCAGTTTCTTCTGCTTACAGCAGAAGACACTAGAATTAATGGTTTTATAGCTTTTATCAAATTAAAATGGACATGTGGGAGACCTGGGTTCGATTCCTGCCCCATGCAGTTTCCAAAAACGAACAAGCAAACAAACAAAAATTCAACAAATGGTTTTGTAATAACGGGATACTCACATGGAAAAAGAATGAAATGTGACCAGCTATACAGCATACCAAAAAAAATTTTAATGGAGCCAAAGAAAGAAAATCAGTGAAAAAATGAGCTATGGATCAGTCGCGAGCCAGGTGTGAAGAACATGAATAATTTCACACTCTCTAAGCCTCTTCTCAGAAAGCGTTTTCAAAATCAAATTCCATAACTCACACTTTCATGTATATGTAACAAGAAAACATTTTGTTCGCGATGCTAAATATTATTCGAGAATCATAATTTTATATAGCAGAATATTTGGATAATTACAAAAGCAAAAGGCATCCTATTTATTACATTTGATTCAAAATCAAAAGCATGAATAAAAATCTAAAAAGCAGTTTTTAATATATTTATAACTAGAATACTAAAAATTGGTTTGTTTGTATACATGTGTATAAGATTATGTATGTGTTTCGTACTTAGGTGTGTATACTTAATTGAAGCTATCAGATACTTGTCATCTCTCTTCTCACCTATCAGAATCTTCCTCTCTCCCCCAAAATCTTTCTGCCACAAGTCCCAATTGAAATATAATTTTATTGAACAGAGTTGATATTTGACTCTATCTTTAATTCCTGCTGCAGTGTTTAATAGCCACCTATATTGACATAGTCTTCCAAATTAGGAAGGCACTGGAAATAAACTATAAACTAAAAACATTCACAAAACTGAAAATTAGATTTTAAAACACTATTACAAAAACGAATCATTATAGTAATAAAATAAGACTTAATTGCTTTCCCCAAATAATGCATAATCTTGAAGCAGTCTTTACATAGTTCATCAGGGATTCAGTCCTCAAGACAATTCTTTGAACAAAGACTGAAAAGGAAATGAAGTGCAGAAAAGTGTACCAATCTCACCTCTTAGTGAACATATATTTTACTTACAAGTCATCTGAAAAGTATCAAGTTCCTTTGATGGAAATTTAACCACTCCTTTCTCTATCCCTTTTTCTTCTTGGTTAAGAAGAAGGACATAAAGAACCACAGAGAATGTAACTCATTCTCTCCATCTGAAAGGACCAGAGCATCTGGCGTCTTATTCCCCCACCACTCCTTCCGTGAGGACCTGCAAAGCTGTTGCTGTGGGTTTACTTCAACGCCTATCGCCACTAAATTCTAAGCTTTGTTGAAACTGCAGGGAACAGTACAGAACTTGGAACACAGCAGCTGCTCAGTAAATGTGGTGGAGATAAGCTTGACACCAGTTCGTTTTCTATTAATTAGGGATTTATACAGGGTATGCCGATTTGAATCTGTTATATACCCCAGAAAAGCCATGTTCTTTAATCCTCATTCAATATTGCTGGGTGGGATCTTTTTTATTGTTTCCATGGAGATGTGACCCACCCAATTGTGGGGGTAGCTTTTGATTAGATGGTTTCCATGGAGATGTGCCTCCACCCATTCAAGGAGGGGTTACTTACTGGAGCCCTTTAAGAGGGAACCATTTTAGAAAGAGGCATCAGAACCAACAGAGCAACACAGCTTTTGTAAATGCGGAGGGAAGGTACCCCAGTGAAGCCTTATGAGATGAGGAGAGAAAGGTGGCAGACGTCGCCATGTGCATTCCCAGCTGAGAGAGGTGTTCATAACCCAGAGACCCCAGCAGACCCAGCCACATGACTTCCTAGCTGACAGAGGTGTTCCTGATGGCATCAGCCTTCCTTGAGTGAAGGCGATCTCTCGATGGTGCCTTAATTTGGACATTTTTCATGGCCTTACAACTGTGGGCTTGCAACTTAATAAATTCCCTTTTTAAAATCTGTTCCATTTCTGGCATATTGCATTCTGGCAGCTTACAAATTAAACTACTGAATAAATTATCCCATAGTACATCTATAATATAAAATAATTCCTTCACAGCAGCAACAACAACAAAAAATAGCATTTAGTTTGAGAAACTACAATGGTGTGTTACAGATTTTCTGATGCAGTTAAGTACCTTTCCTTTTTCTGTCATTCTGATCAGAAGATACCAACAAAGCTAACTTGCCAAACATGCCATCAGCAGGAACAGAGAGCACCAAGGGCCAGGGCTCAGCCAGGAGGGCTGTGCTCAATCCTGCTGGTACTTTCTGTCAGTTGATCAGATTTGGGGCAACTGAACTTAACTTCACTAAACCTCAGATGCCAGATGAGAAAAGCAACAGTATTCCCATTACCGTTTTCAGGAAACCCTTGAAAAAATAAAACACTGAACACTCTTCCTGGCACACAATTCCGTAATAAACTCAGTAAGCGCATTCCTACTGCTATTATTATAGGCTAATAACAAAACTCTATGCTGTGAAAACAGACTCCAAATATATTTTGAATCAAGAAGGAATGTGGTCACAAGCTCATATATGCTCATTTGGGGGCCTTCCACCCGGTGACTTTAGACAATCTTCACAAGAATTCACTGATGTTATTTATATACTCAAAGAAGACTAAATGAGGTGACTTTATTTTTTAAGCACCCAGGGTTCATAAAGTTCCTCTTTTAGCGATAAGTAAAGTATACTTGGAAGAAATCACAAGACAATTAAACAAACTCATTAAAATGCATGAAAATTAATAGTCCATCTAGACATGAGACACTTTAAAAGTGACTTCAGCTTGGGGAGTGTGCTATAAGCATCATCTCATCGGTGCAGAAATGTTGGCAGATAAAATTCACTCACATCATGTGGTTCCTCAGAATTCCCCGCATGGTAAATAAATTTTTCACTCTTCAATTTTGTCTATTTCCACTGTTTTTACAAAAAAACAACAAAAAAATATTTAACACCCGTTTTAGGAGTGATGAAAATTTTCTAAAATTAGATGGTGGTGATGATTACACAACTTTGTGAATATATTAAAAGCCACCGAATTGTACAATTTAAAAGAGTGAGTTTAATGGGACATGATTTACATCTCAATAAAAGCTGTTCTTAAACAATAGTTTTATGTCGTTCCTTCTGGAATAAAGATTTTAAATAAGTCATTTAACTAGTGTGGAAAAATATATGCATTCAAAGATTTAGAGCAAAAAAGACTTAGAGTCAATCTCAATTAGCTAATTTCTGTCTGCCTTGCCTAGGGGGTACTTTATAATTTAATGCACACACAAACTGGTTCTTGTTAGTGAGATGGACCAAATGATTCCCCCCGTTATTGCAAAGATCATTGAATTGTTAGAGGGAACAAGAGGTACCCAAGCAGTGTGACAGTGCTTAGTTGGGCACTTAACATTTGATGGTGGAATGAATATTCTATACCCATTTCGTTATAGAAATATTTAACTGAGTGACCATTACATGCTAGGCTCACTTTTAAAGGTTAAGGATACCTCAGTGAACCAAAGTTAAAAAATAAAAACAAATAATTAAAAATAGTATATATATATTGGAAGTTTTTACATGTTATGTACAAAAATAAAACAGCGAAGGGGGCCAGGGAGTGTTGGGAGGACGTGGTTTTATAATTTGAAACGAGGTGCTTTAGGACAGCTTCATCAAAAGAGACATCTGTGTGAAGGTTTGAGGGAGGTAAGTAAGCAAGCTAGGTGGATGTAACTGAGATGACTGTTTTTAGCAGCTGGCTTTATAAATTAGGAGTTTCAAGGAGAGGGTCAGCCTACAATTTCAAATGAGGGAATTGTCAGCATATGGACGGCATTTACTGTCAGGAAACTGGAGGAATAAATGTAGATGGGAAAAGGTCTATCCACTGAATATATCCAGTTCCATCTGACCTCAATAGCTATAAAAGATCAGGACATATTGGTATCTAGAAGTGAAATTGGAGAATTTAAATTCAAATTGTAGTGGCAAGTTAAATTTAAATAACCAATGTTGATGAAAAAGAAACTATCCTATCAAGACAGTATGGCACTGGCATAAAGATAGACAAAAAGGTCAAGGAATAGAACAGAAAGCCCAGAAGCAGATCCACACATACACGTCCAGTTAATCTGACAGAGGCACCAAAACAATCCTAGTAGGAAAAGAAAATCTCTTCAACAAATGGCGTTAGAACAACTGGATAAATATTTGGAAAAAAGTGAACACTGGCCCCTCTTCCACCACACATAAAAATTTATCTGGAGATAGATTACAGATCTAACGTAAAAGTGAAAAGTGTAAAGGAGAATATCTTTGCAACACTGGAGATCTCTTAGAGAAGACACCAAAGAGCACTAACATGAAAGATAAAAAGTATAAAGCAGACTTAATTGTAATTAAAAACTCCTGTTCAAACAAAGAAAAAAGTAAAAACTTCTTTCATTATTAAGGAAATGAAAAGGCAAGCTATAAACCCAGAGCAAATATTCAGGTTAAATGTATTTGATAAAGGATAGATATCCAGAAAATATAAAGAATTCCTACAAATTCCTATAATTAACCCAAAGACATACAAACCAGCTTCAAGTGGGCAAAAGTCTCAGACGGACACTACACAAAGGAAGACACCAGAATGGCCCATAAACACCTGGAAAAGTTCTCAAAATCACTGAGGAAATATAAATTAAAACCACAGTGAGAGACCACATCGTACCCACACCAAACACCAAATGCTGATAAGCATATGGAGCAACTGAAATTCCTACGTATTGCTGATGGAAGTGTAAAATGGCACAATGATTTTGGAAAATTGTATAGCAATGCCCCAACAATTTCACTTCTAAATAACCAAGAGCATGAAAACTTGTCCATAAAAATCGTGTATATTTGCAAGCAGCTTTCTCCTTAATAATCCCACACTGTGACAACCCAAAGGCCTATCAAAAGGAGTAAGCAATGGTACGATGGCGTATCACTCAGCAAGAAAAAGGAATAAACATGATAGCCACAACAGGGATGGAGCTCAGAAATATTATGTTAAGCAATGAAAGCCAGACTCAAAAGAGTATGATTCCATTTACGGTGCCATTCCAGAACAGACAAGACTAACCTACAGTGATGGAAATAAGAACAGTGGTTGCCCATGGAGGGTGGCGACTGAATGAAAGGAGGTTAGAGGGAAACTTCTAGGTTGATGGAAAGGTTCTACATCTTGACTGGGGTGTTAGTTTCGTGGGAATATATACATTTGCCAAATCTCATCAAATTATATATTTAAGATTTGGGAATTTCACTGTATGTAAATTTTACTTCAACAAAGTAACCAAAAAGGAAACTATAATGTAATTTGTTGGTATAGATTAGCATTTCTCTGTTTGAAATTTTTTGGTTCAAGACTGATTTACACTTTTCAAAATTATTGAGGACCCCAAAGAGATTTTGTTTTGTTTTGGTTTTCTGAGTGCATGGGCTGGGAACTGAATCCGGGTCTCCTGTTTTTAATGGGGGTTAGGTCTATTGCTATTTACCGTGTTAAAAATAAAAATGGAAAAAATAGTAATTTTTTACATACCCATTCAATAACAATAAAACCAGTGCATGTTAACATAAATACCATTTTTATGAAAATGAATACATTTTCCAAAAATAAACTTAGTAAAAAGAGTGGCATTTTACATTCTTACAATTTCTTTAACATCTGGATTGACAAAAGATGGGTGGACTCTCATACCTGTTTCTGCATTCAATCTGGGATATCAAACACAATATCATTTCTGTGAAACTCCACTGCATACTCATGAGAGAATGGTAATGAAAAAGACTAATAAAATCTTAATAATACTAAGAAATTTGTTTCAACATTATAGTCTCCCTGAAAGGGTTTTGGGGACCATGTTAGAGAACCACTGGCATAAACTACTGGCAAAATGGGCACTCCCGTTTTCTCAACATGTTTTTAGAAAACTCTGAAGCAAAGTAGCTAAAAAATATCCATTCATTCAACAAATATTGACTGAATTTCAACTACTATGATCGATTCAGAGGATAATGGGATACTGGATTCACAAAATATTTTTAAATGTTTACAGGTAAGGGAGATACTTCAGTTTCAAAATATCATTTCATTTCTGAATTCTGCTTTAAATTTTTTAAAACACTGGCATTTCTTCAGCTAAAAGGGTTTTCAGCTACTTGAAATCAATTAATAAAATCAAATTTTAAATTTCTGACTGAAATTCATCTGTAGTATAGTGTGCCTGACTACCTAAAAAGATGGATATGATTTTCATATTATCTTTTTTTTAAACTTTTTTATTAATTAAAAAACTTAACAAAAGAACATTAATATATCATTCCATTCTACATATACAATCAGTAATTCTTAATATTATCACATAGTTGCATATTCATCATTTCTTAGAACATTTACATCGATTTAGAAAAAGAAATAAAAAGACATCAGAAAAAGAAATAAAATGATAATAGAGAAAAAAAGATTATACATACCATACCCCTCACCCCTTGCTTTCATTTATCACTAGCACTTCAAACTAAATTTATTTTTTCATTTGTTCCCCCTATTATTTATTTTTATTCCATACGTTCTACTCTTTTGTTGATATAGTAGCTGAAAGGAGCATCAGACACAAGGTTTTCACATTCGCAGAGTCTCATTGTGAAAGCTATATCATTGTTCAGTCATCATCAAGAAACATGGCTACTGGAACACA
>PVIY010057857.1:0-12698 GCA_004026745.1 Myrmecophaga tridactyla
TTGAGCATCTGCTCTGTGTCACATACTTATCTTAGCTGATTACATGCATTATTTTATTTAGTCCTTACAACAATCCTGAAGGTAAGTGCTGTTACACTGTTTTAGTAATGTGGAAACTGAGGCCCAGAGAACTTAATTGTATAATTAATTACCATTATTAGTTCATTTAATCCTTCCAACAACCTTATGAGGTAGGAAACAGGACAATTCAGTAACAATTTACTGAAAACCAATTCGCCAAATGACTATTTGTTGAATATATCAAGTGTACTGAATTACTGAAAGCTTGTTTCTTTTTATATCAAATATACTGATTTATCAGAAGCTTGTTTCTTTTCAACTGTTTTTAAAGTTTATAATGGTTAATATTGTTTATTATCTGTAACAGGATTGTTTTCAGTAACTTTTGAGTTTTTTTTACCCCCCCCACCCTTTTTTAACAGCTTTCCTCAGGTATAAATTATATACTGTAAAATACAATTTAATGACTTTAGTAAATTGTCGGAATTTTACATACATCATGACAATCCAATTTTAGAACATTTCCATCACTCTTAAAGGCTTCTTTCACTTTAACACGATTTTGAGGTTTATCCATGTTGTAGCATGTAACAGTATTTCATTCCTTTTTGTGATTGAATATTATTCCATTGATAGATATACCACATTTTGTTTATCCATCAGTTGATCATTTGGATGGGTTCCACTTTTTGGCTATTATGAATAATGCTGCTGTGAACATTCACATGCAAGTCTTAGTTTTTGTTTCTCACCTCGAAGTAAAATTTGGGGTCATATGGTAACTCTGTTTAACTTTTTTTTAACAGCTTTATTGAGATGTAATTCACATTCAATACAATTCACCCATTTAAAGTGTACAATTCAATGGTTGCTATGTTTAACTTTTTAAGAAACTGTCAAACTTTTTTCCATGGTGGCAGCTTCATTTCACATCTCTGTATTCTGGTCAACATTTGTCATTGTCTGTCTGTCTTTATTTAGCCAGTCTAGTGGATGTAAAATGATATCTCATTGTGGCTTCGATTTGCGTTCCCCTAATGACTAATGATGTTGAGCGTCTTTTCATGTGATTGTTGGCCATTTGCATATCTTCTTTGGAGAAACATCTATTCAAAATTTTCACCATTTTTATTTGGGATGTTTGTCTTATTATTGAGTTCTAGGAGTTCTTTCAATAATCTGGGTACAAGTCCTTTACCAGATACATGATTTGCAAAATGTTTTCTCTCGGTCTGTGACTTGTATCTTTTGAAGCACAAAACTTTTGAATTTTACCCAATCCTGGTCACAAGGATTTTCTTCTGTGTTTTCTTCTAGAAGTTTTATAGTTCACCTCTTTTAAATCTGTGATCCATTTTGAGGTGATATTTGTATGTGACATGAGGTAGGGGTCCACATTCATTTCTTTGCATGTGGATCTTAGTTGTTCCCAGAACTGCACCATTTGTTGAAAAGATCGCCCTTTCCCCATGAAATTGCCTTGGCACTTTTGTCAAAAATCAGTTGATCATACATTGAGGGTTTATTTCTGGACTCACGATTCTGTTTCATTGATCTCCATGTCTATCCTTATGCTAGCATCATACTGTGTTGTTTACTGCAGCTTTATTGTAAGTTTTGAAATTGGATGATGTAAGTCCTCCAATTTTGTTCTTTTTTTTTGCCTCCCCACCCAGAATGGCTATGCTAGGTCCTTTGCATATCCATATAAATTTTAGGATCAGTTTGTTAGTGTCTACCAAAAAGCTGGCTGTATTTTTATAGAGATTGCACTGAATCTGTATATCAACTTGGAGAGAATTATCATCTTAATAATATTGAGTGTGACTGTTTTTATATTCTCTTTCCCTTTTCCCTAGTACCAAGAGAATAAAGAACCTATCCAAGTCTCGGCGAGCCAAGATCGCGAAGAAGGTTGACAAGCCTAGGCTAGTGGCAGAACAGGTGATGGAGGACGAATTTGACTTGGATTCAGAGGATGAACTGCAGATTGATGAGAGATTGGGAAAGGAGAAGGCGACCCTGATAATAAGACCAAGTGTGTCTCTATTCTTTCTCTTTCCTTCCTCACTTGTTTTACATTTGTGTTTGGCCTCCTTGAAAGCCTTAGGTCTGATCTTGTTGATATCTGATTTACCACACCTCTGTAGGCTTTTATTGTTTACTCTAGAGATTCAAAATCTAATCCGTAACCTCCCTAAACTAGTTGTCTGTGGCCATTACTTCCAGGAAAAGTACATTCTTATTTTCTTTCTCCTAGGCATTTGACTCAGATGCTAATCTTAGCTTCATAACAAGTGCATTCAATTGTTTTTTCTTAGAATTTCCCCGGAAGTTGCCCCGCGCAAAACCTTGCTCTGACCCCAATCGAGTTCGTGAACCAGGAGAAGTTGAGTTTGACATTGAGGTAGGATCCTGCCCTGTATCTAGCCTGTTCATCATGGTCATCGAGACAAAAGGCAGATTTTCATTCTTTATGGGGAGACAAAGAGATTTTATATATTCAATTCCTGGAGAAAGTGAACGATCATGTGCTGAGTGTTGCTTACCTGCTGACTCTGGAGAGACTTGAGGCAATTGAAAGATCACAATTTAGTTGAAATATTTTTAAAATCCTTTAATGCAGAGTAGAATAAAAGGCAGTTTGATGGCAACAGAAAGAGTATCAGATTTGGAGCTGAGTGACAAATTATTTAACCTCACTGAGCCTCAGTTTCTTTATCTGTAAAATGGGAGTTCTAATACCTGCCTTACAAAGATGCTGCAGAGATTAAAATGAAAAGATAAAAGAATGAATATTATGCTTAGTATGGGATCTATACTTTGTGCTCAGAAGATAGTAGTATCAGGAGTAAAATTGTCAACTCTGTACTGTGGCCTTATTGGACCAACCCTGGGCAGCTGAGATGATATCCTCTCTTCCTAACAGGAGGACTATACAACAGATGAGGATATGGTGGATGGGGTTGAAGGCAAGCTTGGTAATGGGAGTGGAGCTGGTGGAATTCTTGATCTGCTCAAAGCCAGCAGGCAGGTGGGGGGACCTGACTATGCTGCCCTCACGTGAGTACTTGCTTTGATCTCTCCTTTCCAAGCCATTGGATGGTATTTCTCCCCACCCCTCAAGGGCTAGACCAGTCAGTCAGCAGATATTTGTTGAGGAATTTAAAGGAAGGAAGAATTATCCAGGACATTTGGGCTACAAGAATAAAGTAGACATGAAACCTGTCCTTAGAACTTAGTATCTGACAGAGATGTGATGTATTGACTTCTTGTAACCTGAGGACTTCAAGGAGGAATTTTAAGCACTTTCAATGTTGGAATGGAGGCTAAAAGTCATGGAAGAACAGGATCTTTTCTGGGCCTTGTTAATAAAAATAAAGAATGAAAAATGGGTGAACAAGGAAGGAAGTACTACTTGATCAGAGTCAGGGGCTTCAGCTTCTGCCCCTTTTATTGCCATCTTGCCTGCTGTCAATGAATGGACTTTAGGCAAGAAGGACTGATACTTTCATGAAGATAATCTTTGATATTATTTTGACCCTTTAGCTTGATTGATTTCTGTTTTTTCACCTTGGTGGTTATCCCTTCTTCCTTCTACCCTGATCCCTGCAGCTGTTTTTCCTCCTCCCTGACTGTTCTGCTGACTGGTTCCCTCTAGCACTAGAGAAACTCCCTCAGCATTTCTCCTCTGTCCCTTGCAGTGAGGCCCCTGCCTCTCCCAGCACTCAGGAGGCCATCCAGGGCATGCTGTGCATGGCCAACCTGCAGTCCTCATCATCCTCACCAGCTACCTCCAGCCTGCAGGCCTGCTGGACCGGAGGGCATGACCGAAGCAGCGGGAGCTCCAGCAGTGGGCTGGGCACAGTGTCTAACAGTCCTGCTTCCCAGCGCACCCCAGGGAAGCGGCCCATCAAGCGGCCAGCATACTGGAGAACTGAGAGTGAGGAGGAGGAGAACGCCAGTCTGGATGAACAGGACAGCTTGGGAGCATGCTTCAAGGATGCAGAGTATAGTAAGGGCAACTGAGTCCTTGGGTCTAGGCCAGGAGGGCCCCCCAATCTCAATCCCTACCCCAAGAGAGGCCAGAATGTAGTGAGCAAAGGCTTAGTCTTAAGCCTAATTTTTAGTTTCTCTGAACCATATTTTCTTTACCTGTACAAAGGGCATAATTTACAGGTTGATGTAAGAAATAGAGATGATGCTTGCAGAACACCTGGCACAGTGCCTTAATTATGTGAGACCCTCTAGAAATAGTGACTGTTATTAGTTATCATCTGTTTTTAACATTGTCCAAACTTTACTGCTGGTAACTTCTTTCCGAACTCTTCTTCATTCTTGCCTATTTTACCTCCATCATTTGTTATCATTTCTTCCGTGTTGGAGGATTCATCCCTTGTGAAGGTACATATGACCTTTCAGCAGGCTTTTTACAATTGAGATGTTTCTTTTCTTTTCTTTTTTTCTATACTAGTTGCTTTATTTTATGTTCATTATAAAAAATCTATTTTAACATATAAACTCATGTTAATCATTCTGGATTATTTTAACTTTTTTATTGTATAGTATAACATATATACAAAGCAAAGAAGTAAAAAAGCAATAGTTTTCAAAACACTCTTCAAGAAGTGGTTACAGAATAGATCCCAGAGTTTGCCATGGGCCATCATACAATCCTCTCATATTTTTTCTTCTATCTGCTCCAGAATATAGGGAGGCTGGAGGGCTTAATTCTTTTTTATCATCACTATCGACTTTTTTCCCTACTTTTTTTGTGAACAATAACATATATACAAAAAAGCTATGAAGTTGTAGAACATATTTCAGACTTTGACATGGGTTACAATTTCACAATTTTATGTTTTTACTTCTACCTGCTCTAAAATAATGGAGACTAAAAGAGATATCAATTTAATGATTCAGCATTCATATTCATTTATTAAGTCCTATCTTCTATGTGTAATTCAACCATCACCTTGATCTTTCTGTACTTCTCATTAGGGTAGTTTGGACTATGGCAATTCTAAATTTTGATCTTGGAAGCATCTGTCACTAATATGGGGTAGTTAGATGGAACTATCTGATGTTCTGGAGAGACTGGGCTAGGTTTCAGGACTTACCTAGACCAGGGAGCCATCTGGAGGTTGTAGGTTTCTGGAAAGTTACTCTAGTGCCTGGAACCCTTGTGGAATCTTATAAATTGCCCTAGGTGTTCTTTAGGATTGGCTGGAATGGTCCTGGTTGGGGGTTGGCAGGTTATGATAGATAACAAGGTCTACCTGAAGCTTGCATAAGAGGAACCTTCAGAGTAGTCTCTCAACTCTATTTGAACTCTCTCAGCCACTGATACTTTATTAGGTACACTTCTTTTCCCCTATTTGGTTGGGATATAATTGTTGGTCCCACGGTACCGGGTCTGGATTCATCCCTGGGAGTCCTTTCCATCGTCGCCAGGGAGACTTTCACCCCTGGATGTCATGTCCCACATAGGGGGGAGGGCATTGATTTCACTTGCAGAGCTGGGCTTAGAGAGACTGAGGCCACATCTAAGCAACAAAAGAGGTCCTCTAGAAGTAACTCTTAGGCATGCTTATAGGTAGTCTAAGCTTCTTTGTTACCTACATAAGCTTCAGAAGAGTAAGCCTCATGGTCGAGGGCATGGCCTATTTATTGATTTGGGTGTCCCTAAAGTTTGACAAAGTATCAGCGGATTCCCTGATGGTAAGGTTTAATAGTTCCATAGTCCTTCTCCCCTCTCTCAGGGGACTTTGCCAATACTTTTTTTTTTAATTAATTTTTTCAATTTTTTAAAAAAATATCAAACAAATGCAAACATTCTTAACTTTTGATCATTCTGTTCTACATATATAATCAGTAATTCACAATATATTCACATAGTTGCATATTCATTATCATGATCATTTCTTGGAATGTTAGCATCAATTCAGAAAAAGAAATAAAAAGAAAACAGAAAAAAATCATACCATACTCCTTACCCCTCCCTTTCATTGATCACTAACATTTCAATCTAAATTTATGTTAACATTTGTTCCCCCAATTATTTATTTTTAGTCCATATGTTTTACTCGTCTGTTGATAAGGTAGAGAAAAGGAACATCAGACAAAAGGTTTTCACAATCACACAGTCACATTTTTTGAAAGCTCTATTATACAATCATCTTCAAGAAACATGGCTACTGGAACACAACTCTACATTTTCAGGCAGTTCCTCCAGCCTCTCCATTACATCTTGACTAACAAGGTGATATCTATTTAATGCATAAGAATAACCTCCACAATAACCTCTTGACTGTGGAATCTCTCAGCCATTGACACTTTATTTTGATTCATTTATCTCTTCCCCCTTTTGGTTGAGAAGGTTTTCTCAATCCCTTGATGCTGAGTCTCAGCTCCTTCTAGGATTTCTGTCCCGCGTTGCCAGGAAGGTCCACACCCCTGGGAGTCAAGTCCCACGTAGACAGGGGGAGGGCGGTGAGTTTGCTTGTTGTGTTGGCTGGAGAGAGAGGCCACATCTGAGCAACAAAAGAGGTTCTCTTGGGGGTGACTCTTAAGCCTAATTTTAAGTAGGCTTGACCTATCCTTTATGGAGTCAAGTTTCATATGAACAAACCCCATGATTGGAAGATCAGCCTTTTGCTTTGGTTGTCTGCACTGCTTGTGAGAATATCAAGAATTCCATTTGGGGAGGTTGAATTTTCCCTCTTTCTCACCATTCCCTGAAGGGGACTTTGCAAATACTTTTTTATTCACTGTTCAAATCACTCTGGGATTTATCAGGGCATCACTCTGGACAAACCAACAAAATCTCATGCCCTACTCAAGGTTCCATATACTTATGGTGGTTAATTAAGCTGTCTACATACGTTATATTAGGAAATGCACTAGTCAAAATATAAATTTTGTACAAAAATAAACATTTTTTGCTTTAGTCTCACACATAAGTTAAAATTTTAAAATATTAATTACCATCTATTTTCAGCACCCTACAGTAATGACATTCCTTTGTTCTTCCTCATGCAAAAACATTTTTTAAATCTGTAAGTTTAGTCACTATCATTATATACTCTAGGCATTCCTAGATTATACCATCTCAGTCTTTATCATCTATTTTTCTTTCTGATTTCATTTGTGCCCCCAGCCCTCCTCCCTCTATCATTCTCACATTTAGCTTCATTCAATTTTTTAACATAATTGTATTACAGTTAGGTAGTATTGTGCTATGCGTTTCTGAGTTTTTACATTCAGTCCTGTTGCACAATCTGTATCCCTTCAGCTCCAATTACCCAATATCTTGCCCTATTTTTATCTCCTGATGGTCTCTGTTACCAGTGAAATTCTCTAAGTTTATTCACTAATGTCTTTTCATATCAGTGAGACCATACAGTATTTTTCCTTTTGTTTCTGGCTAATCTCACTCAGCATAATGTCCTTAAGTTCCATCCATGTTGTTGCATAATTCATAACTTTATTCTGTCTCATGGCTACATAATATTCCATCATATTTATATACCACCGTTTGTTTAGCCACTCGTCCATTGATGGACATTTTGGCTGTTTCCATCTCTGCAATTGTAAATAATGCTGCTTTAAACATTGGTGTCATTGCACTCATGTCCTCTGAGTAGATACCTAGCAATGGTATTGCCGGGTCATATTTTGCCAATATTTTTGATTATCTGCTTAATATACTCTAGGATGTTTCCAGGCATTATAATAACCTATACAAGATTAAATGACCCCTTTATCGTTCTGTGCTCCTTGTGTTTCAGTTGTTCAAATGAGCTATACAGATAACTTGAATTAGATTATGCATTACAGAAAATTTCAGTTCCAGATCAAATAACCTTTCTTCCATTGGTCTCAAAGAGTATGTGTGGTTCTAAAATACAGACATTGTTTTACTTATCCCTATGTTCTGAATTACTTTAACCCCAACATGTTCGGCTTTGTTCTTATCTCTAAATAACAGGTCATATATATAAAACAGCCTCTCAAAATCCAGAATTAATAATCACCCCTCCCCACTTAATGTGTCTGCTCTAAAAACTTACAATCTAGGCTCCTGTTTTCCTATAAGCATTTTCTAAACGTGACTATACCATTGCTGTTTTTTTGTTTTGGCTTATTTTGTCTCACCAAATATCCCACGTGTTCATTCACATCGTTGCATGCTTCACAACATTGTTCCTTTTTGTAGCAGCACAGCCTTCATTTGTAAGTATACACCATAGTTCGCCATTCTACTTCTCCATCGGTGCATCCTTCAGCCCCCTGCATTCATTGGGCATCATGTAGAGGCCCCAAGGTCCACAGTCCATCAACATTTTCAATTTTAAATCATTTCATTTTTCCCAAGGGACAGAAAACAAATAAACACATCCTCCCCAAGTAGGAAATCTAAACTGCCTCTTAACTCTTGTCCCTCACCCCATTATTTACCTCTGCTTTTGCTGTGGTAGTGCTGATGGTTTCCTTTTGAACATAGTTCATAGCATGCAAGAGCAGTTTTCCCCCTGTACCCTGGACTTAAGTACTCTTTATACAAGAATCATATCTTTGAAGTAATTCTTGCAAGAACTGATAAATATTTCTAGTGTGATTCATGGGACATGTAGTTCTATACAACCCCCTTCAATCTTGTTCATCTTCAATATGTTAATATTCTACACCCACCTTTGCTCCTGTCTATTCCCTTACATTGAAGTTCAACCTCATTAGCTAACGGTTCACCCATCTCAAGCTTCTATGTATCTCAAAGTCCTCTGTATTCTGTATTATAAGTTTCTGACTATACCTTTATGCTGGTCATAAAAGTGGAATCATACAGTTTCTGTCCTTTTGTATCTGGCTAATTTTACTCAGATTATATCCTCAAGGCTCATCCATCTTATCATATGCTTCAGGACATCATTTTGTCTTACTGCTGCATAATATTCCATCCTATGTATATACCACATTTTGTTCATCCACTTATCTGTTGATGGGCATTTGGTTTGTTTCCATCTTTTGGCGATTTTGAATAATGCTGCTATGAACATTGGTGTGCAAATGTCTGTTCGTGTCGTTTTCAGTTCTGGGTATATACCAAGTAGTGCTATTCCTGGGTCATAGGGCAGCTCGATATTTAGTTTCCTAAGGAACCGTCAAACAGCCCTCCATAGTGGCTGCACCATTGTACATTCCCACCAGCAGTGCATAAGTGTCCCAGTTTCTTCATATCCTCTCCAACATTTATAGTTTCCTGATTGTTTAATAGCAGCCATTCTTATAGAGGTGAGGTGGTATCTCATTGTAGTCTTGATCTGCATTTCCCTTATACCAGTGAAAATGAGCATCTCTTCATGTACTTTTCAGCCATCTGTATTTGCTCTTCAGAAAAATGCCTATTCATATCTTTAGCCCATTTTATAATTGGATTGTTTGTTCTTTTGTTGTTAAGTTGTATGTTTTATTTGTATATACAGGAAATCAAACCTTTGTCTGATATGTGATTTCCACATATTTTCTCCCATTGAGTTGGCTGCCTGTTCACCTTTTTGACAAAGTCTTTTAAGGTGTAGAAGCATTTGATTTTGAGGAAATCCCATTTATCTAGTTTTTCTTTTGTTGCTTGTGCTTTGGGTGTAAAGTTTAGGAAGCTACTTCCTATTACTAGGTCTTGAAGATGTTTCCTTTCATTTTCCTCTAGAAGCTTTGTGGTGCTAGTTTTTATAATTGGGTGTTTGATCCACTTTGTGTTAATTGCTGTAAGGTGTAAGGTAGGGGTCCTCTTTCATTCTCTTTGCTATTGATATCCAATTCTTCCATGCCCAATTATTGAAAAGACTATTTTGTCCCAGTTTAGAGGATTTGGGGGCCTTTTAAAAAATCAGTTGACCATAGATTTGTTGGTCTATTTCTGCACTCTCAATTTGATTCCATTGGTCAATGCTTCTGTCTTTGTGGCAGTACAATGCTGTTTTGACTACTATGGCTTTATAGTAGGTTTTAAAGTCAGGGAGTGTTAATCCTCCCAGAGATGTTTCTTTTTTATAAGTTAAGAGTTATCGAGTACCTGTGATGAATAAAGCACTTTTTTTTACAGTGCAGGTGACATTAATATGGGGTTTGCTTTAACAGTTTTAAAAAATTGTACAAGTTGGATAAATATTCATTGACTAAACTTAGAAGACAAGGAAAGCAAAAATTCCCTTTGATAACACCCTTCCCACTCAAGCCCAATTTGTTTCAATTTGATGTACACCTTTCATTTTCTTGTGTTTGCACCCATAAATAGATGTATATAGATAGAGATATAATTTTATTTAGTGTGTATGGTTTTACAGTTTGTTAGGGTATCTTTCAACATCAGTACGTAGAGATCTGCCTTATCGATACAAAGAGACACACATGCTGCGTTGTATTCTATAGCATACTACACCAGCATATGTTTAACCATTCCCTGCTGATTGACGTTTAGGTTGTTTCTAAATTTTACTGTTACTAACAGTGTTGCAGTGAAAATTCTTATAAATAATTCTTTGTGCCTGTGTGTTAGTTAATATCTGTCTAGGATAGGTAAACTTGCTGTGTTGAAGAGTATGTACAAGATAAATGTTAATAGATAGTGCAAAAATCCCCTCCAAAAGGGCCAGTATGTGATCAATGTATGCGAATGCATGTTGCCCCACAGCCTTACCAGTGGTGAACACTATCAGCCCTTTTATGTTTTGCCAAGCTGAGGGGCAACAAAATGGTGTTTCAGCTTTTTTTATATGTTAATTGGTTATTTTTTATTCTTTTTCTGTGAGTTACCTATTCAGTCCTTTGTCCATTTTTCTATTAGAATCTTTATCTTTCCTATTGATTTGCAGGGGTTCTTCATATATTCTAGATTTGTTGAAGTGTTTTGTTTAGTTTTTGTTTTTTTTCATCACATGCTTGTATATTCATCATCATGATCATTTCTTAGAACATTTGCATCAATTCAGAAAAACATAAAAAGAAAACAGAAAAAAAATCATACATACCATACCCCTTACCCCTCCCTCTCATTGATCACTAGCATTTAAATCTACTAAATTTATTTTAACATTTGTTCCCCTTATTAATTAATTATTTATTTTTTTAAACTTTTTTATTAATTAAAAAAATTAACAAAAGAACATTAAGATATTCCATTCTACATATACAATCAGTAATTCTTAATATTATCACATAGTTGCATATTCATCATTTCTTAGAACATTTGCATCGGTTTAGAAAAAGAAATAAAAAGACAACAGAAAAAGAAATAAAACGATAATAGAGAAAAAAAGATTATACATACCATACCCCTTACCCCTCGCTTTCATTTACCACTAGCATTTCAAGCTGAATTTATTTTAACATTGGTTCCCCCATTATTTATTTTTATTCCATATGTTCTACTCTTCTGTTGATATAGTAGCTAAAAGGAGCATCAGACACAAGGTTTACACATTCACAGAGTCTCATTGTGAAAGCTATATCATTGTTCAATCATCATCAAGAAACGTGGCTACTGGAACACAGCTTTACATTTTCAGGCAGTTCCCTCCAGCCTCTCCATTACATCTTGAATAACAAGGTGATATCTACTCAGTGCGTAAGAATAACCTCCAGGATAACCTCTCGACTCTGTTTGGAATCTCTCAGCCATTGACACTTAGTCTCATTTCACTCTTCCCCCTTTGGTGGAGAAGGTTCTCTCAATCCCTTGATGTTAATTCTCACCTCATTCTAGGGTTTTTCTCAGTCCCTTGATGCTGAGTCTCAGCTCATTCCAGGATCTCTGTCCCACGTTGCCAGGAAGGTCCACAACCCTGGGAGTCATGTCCCACGCAGAGAGGGGGAGGGTGGTGAGACTGCTCATCACGTTGGCTGGAGAGAGAGGCCACATCTGAGCAACAAAAGAGGCTCTCTTGGGGGTGACTCTTAGGCCTAAATTTTAAGTAGACTTGACCTTTCCTTTGTGGGGTTAAGTTTCATATGAACAAACCCCAAGACTGGGGGCTCAGCCTATAGCTTTGGTTGTCCACACTGCTTGTGAGAATATCAAGAATTCAACTTGGGGAAGTTGAATTTCTCCCCGCTCTCACCTTTCCCTGAAGGGGGCTTGCAAATACTTTTCCACTCACTGATCAAATCATTCTGGGATTCATCGGGGCATCACTCTAGACAAACCAACAAAATCTTATGTACTACCTGAGATTCCAAGTACTTATGACATTCAATCAGACTATCTACATGAGTTGTATTAGGAAATGCTCTAGTCAAAATATAAATTTTGTAACAAACATTTTTTGCTTAAGTCTCACACATAAGGTGATTATTTTAAAGTATTAATTATCGTCTATTTTCAGCACCTTGCAATAATGACATTCCTTTGTTCTTCCTCATGCAAAAACATTTTTAAAATTTGTACATTGTACGTTTCACTATTATTATACACTCCAGGCATTCTGGATTATACCATCTCGATCTTTAACATCTATCTTTCTTTCTGATTTCATTTATGTCCCCAGCCCTCCTCCCTCTATCATTCTCACATGCAGCTTCATTCAGTGTTTTAACATAATTACATTACAGTTAGGTAGTATTGTGCTGTCCATTTCTGAGTGTTTGTATCCAGTCCTGTTGCACAGTCTGTATCCCTT
>PVIY010057858.1:0-12696 GCA_004026745.1 Myrmecophaga tridactyla
CACCCCATGTCTAGTCCTGCATGGCAACCCATTATGGCACCACTGTGCCCCACCCCAAGCTGCACACCCATCATGCAAGGACAAAACATCAGACTACGGAAGGAAATCAACTTCCAAAGTAACCTTATCCATCTGCCTTGAAGGCAAAAGAAAATCACAAAGCATATGAAAATCCAGACAGATATAGTCCAGCCTAATGACCAATTAAAACAGCAGAGGAGTCACAGTCTTTGGAACAGCTAATCAAAGATTTTCAGACAACTCTACTAAATAAATTCAATGGGCTAGCTAATGATATAAAGAAGATCAAGAAGACACTAGGAGAGCATAAAGAAGAATTTGAAGGAATACATAGAAAAACAGCAGATATCATAGAGATTAAATATGCAGTAGACCAAATAAAAAACATACTAAGACACACAGCAGCAGATTTGAAGAGGCAGAAGAAAGAATAAGCAAACTGGAGGACAGTACAACTGATTTCAAATGCACAAAAGAACAAATGGCAAAAAAAGATGGAAATATTTGAATTGGATCATAGGGAAATGATGGACAGAATGAAGCACACAAATATGAGAATTATAGGTGTCCCAGAGGGAAAAGAGAAGAGTAAAAGGCTAGGAAGATTAGTTCAGGAGTGTCATGGTCAGGTTCATGTGTCAACTTGGCCAAGTGGTGGCACCTGTTTGTCTGGTTGGGCAAGTGCTGGCCTGTCTGTTGTGATGAGGACACTTCATAGAATTAGATCATGACCATGTCAGCTGCATCCACAGCTGATTCCATTTGTAATCAGCCAAGGGGAGTGTCTTCTGCAATGAGTGATGATTAATCTAATCACTGGACGCCTTTTAAGGAGGATTCAGAAGAGACAGCCTCTCTTCCTGCTTCAGCCAGCGAGCCTCTCCTGTGGAGTTCGTCCAGACCGTCCATCAGAATTGTCAGCTTCACAGCCTGCCCTGCAGATTCTGAACTCTGCATTCCCACGGTTATGTGAGACACTTATACATTTTATATTTGTGAGTGTTTCCTGTTGATTCTGTTTCTCTAGAGAACCCTAACTAATACAAGGAGATAACTGGTAAAAACTTCCTAGCCTTTGTAAAGAAAATGAACATGCAAATCAAAAAAGGCCAGTAAACTCCAAATAGAATAAATTCAAATAGGCCTGCTCCAAGACACATACTAATCAGTCTGTCAAACGTTGAAGAGAAGCAGAAAATCCTGAAAGCAACAAGAGAAAAGTGAGCTACTACATACAAGGGAAACTACATAAGACTACTCACCAGGCACCATGGAGGTAAGAAGACAGTAGTATGATATATTTAAGATCCTGAAAGAGAAAGACTTCCAGCCAAGAATTCTGTACCCAGCCAAACTATCTTTGAAAATTGAGTGAGACATATATTCAGGAGGTGTAAGTGTTAATTCTAAACACTGAAATATTGAGCTGTTTGTATATAACCTGGTCTTTCTAAGAAACTTCAGGTATTTCTGTGACAACTGAGACTCAGAGTCCAGCTCTATAGCTATGAAAGTCAGCCGTACCCCATGCAGGAACTGTTTAAAAAGTTGAAAAACTGATCAGACATCGAGTAGAGATATAAATGAATCTGATCTAGATAGGACTAAGGTATATCAGAAGACTGGATAAAGGAGATATCATCCAAATCTTAAAACATCAACTTCCATGTGAGAATAAAGGGAGAGATGTTTATTTAGTGCAAAATTTATATTTTGGGTAGTGCATCTCCTAATTTAACTTGTATTGTCAGTTTAGTTGAACACCATAAGTACAGGGAATCTTGAATAGGGCATGAGATATTGTTGGTTTGTCCATGTTAGTGTGATGCCCCAATAAATCCCAGAGTGATTTGGACAATGAATAAAGAAGATTTTCAGGGTCCCCTCAGGGGAATGGTGAGAAAGGGGGAAAGATTCAACTTCCCCATTTGGAGAATTTCTGATACTCTCACAAACAGTGGGACAACCAAATCAATAGGTTGAGCCCCCGATCATGGGGTTTGTCCCCATGAAACTTATTCCCTCAAAGGAGAGGCTAGGCCTACTTAAAATTATGCCTAAGAGTCACCCCCAGAGAACCTCTCTTGTTGCTCAGATGTGGCCTCTCTCTCTAAGCCAACTCAGCAGGTGAACTCACTGTCTTTGCTCCTACATGGGACATAACACCCAGGGGTATAAATCTCCCTGGCAATATGGGACAGAAAGCCTGGGATAGGCTAGGATCTGGCATCAAGAGATTGAGAAAGTCTTCTTGACCAGAAGGGGAAGAGAGAAATAAGGAAAAAATAAAGTTTCCATGGCTGTGAGGTTTCAAACCAAGATGAGAGATTATCCTGCAGGTTATTCTTATGGATTATGTAGCTATCCCTTTTTAGTTTATACTATATTGGAGTGGCTAGAAGGAAGTACCTGAAACTATTCAGCTGTGTTCCAGTGGCCTAGATTCTTGAAGATGATTGCATAAAGGTATAATATTTACAATGTGACTGTGTGATTATGAGAACCTTTTTTCTGATGCTCCTTATATCCAGGGTATAGATAGATGAGTAAAAAATATGGATAAAAATAAATAAATAATGGTGGGGGGAAGGGTAAAATGAATTGGGTAGATGGAAACACTAGTGGTCAATGAGAGGGAGGAGTAAGGTATATAGTATGTATGAATTTTTTCTTTTTTCTTTTTATTTTTTTTTCTGGAGTGATGCAAATGTTCTAAAAATGATCATGATGGTGAATACAAAACTATGTGATGATATTGTGAGCCACTGATTGTGCAACATGTATAGATAGTATGTGTGTGAAGATTTTACTCAATAAAAAATTATTTTAAAAGTAGGAAATAGAGAATGTAAATAATTTGATAAATTAATTAGACCTACCAGACATATATAGATAGTTACATCCCAAAACACCAGGATATACAATCTTCTCTTGTGTTCATGGACGTTCGTCAGGACAGATAATATGCTAGGGCACAAAACAGTTCTTCATAAATTTAAAAAGATTGAAATTATTCAAAGGACCTTCTCTGATGACAATGGGATGAAGTTAGAAATCAATAACCACCAAAGAACCAGAACTTTCATAAATATACGGAGATTAAATAATGCACCCTTAAATACCCAATGGGTCAAAGAAGAAATTGCTAGGGAAATTGGTAACTATTTGGAGACTTATGAAAATAAGTATATGACATATCAAAACTTATGGGATGCAGCAAAGGCTGTGCTGAAAGGGAAATTTATTGCCCTAAATGCTTATATTAAAAACAAAGAAAGAGCAAGAATCGAGGACTTAACTGCTACTCTGGAGGAACTTGAGAAAGAACAGCAAATTAACCCCAAAGCAAATAGAAGAAGAGAAAGAAGAAAGATTAAAGCTGAATTAAATGAATTGGAGAACAAAAGAAAGATAGAATCAGTAAAACTAAAAGTTGGTTCTTTGAGAAAAACCAGTAAAATTGATGGATCCCTAACTAGGCTGACAAAGAAAAAAAGAGAGAGGATGCATTAATCAAAATCAGAAATGAGAGGACATTCATTAACACAGAGACCTGAAGAAATAAAAAAAAATCATAAGAGGATACAATGAGCAACCATACACACATAAACGAGATGAAATGGACAAACTCCTAGAAACACATGAACAAGCTACACTGGCTCAAGAAGAAATAGATCTCAACAAATCAATTACAAGTAAAGAGATTCAATCAGTCATCAAAAATCTTCCTGCAAGGGAAAGCCCAGAGCCAGATGGCTTCATGGGGAATTTTGTCAAACATTCCAAAAAGAGCTAACACCAATTCTGCTCAAACTTTTCAAGAAAATTGAGGAAAAAGGAACACTACATAACTCATTTTATGAAGTTAATATCACTCTAAAATCAACCAGGTAAGATACTATAAGAAAGGAAAACTACAGGCCAATCTCCCTAATGAATATGGATGCAAAATTCTCAACAAAATACTAGCAAATTGAATCCAATGACACATTAAAAGAGTCGTACAACAGAACCAAGTGGGGTTTAACGCAAGAAAATCAATCAGTGTAATATAGCACATTAACAAATTGAAAGGGAAAAATCACATATTATCTCAACTGATACTGAAAAAGCATTCAACAAAATTCAACATCCTTTTCTAATTAGAAAAAGTTTAAAAAATAGGAAGCAAATGTAATTTCCTCAATATTATAAAGGGCATATATGAAAAAACCATAGCCAGCAGTGTACCCAATGGAGAGAGACTGAATGCTATCCCCCTAAGTTCAGGAATGAGGCAAGGATGCCCTCTGTCACCACTGTTATTCAACATTGTACTAGAAGTTCTAGGTAGAGCAATCAGGCAGGAAAAAGAAATAAAAGGCATCCAAATTGGAAAGAAGTAAAAGTTTCATTATTTGCAGATGGCATGCATACTTGGAAAATCCTGAGAAATCTATGACAAAGCTTCTTGAGCTAATAAATTTAACAAGGTTGTGGGACATAAATTAATGTGCAAAAATCCTAATGTTTCTATACACAAGCAACAACCTGAGTGAAGTAATGCTGAGTGAAATAAGCCAGCACAAAAGGGCAGAGACTGTATGATTTTGCTTTTATGACCATGGTAAAGATAAACTCAGAGGTTTACAATATAGATTATAGGGGACCTAGAGATTCACAGAAGCTAGAGAGGGGTAATTGGTTGGTGTGTCAACTTGGCTAGGTGAAGGTGCCTAGTTCTATTGCTGTGGACATGAGCCAATGGCATGTGAACCTCATTTGTTGTTGATTACATCTGTAGTCTGCTAGGAGGCGTGCCTGCTGCAATGAATGATGCTTGATTTAATTGGCTGGTGCTTAAATGAGAGAACTCAATGTAGCACAACCCAAGCAGCTTAGCATACCTTCATCTCAGCACTTGCAGCTCAGCCCAGGCCTTTGGAGATGCAGAAAGGAATTATCCCGGGGAAAGTTATTAGAACCCAGAGGCCTGGAGAGAAGGCCAGCAGAGATCACCCTGTGCCTTCCCACATAAGAAAGAACCTCAGTTGAAAGTTAGCTGCCTTTCCTCTGAAGAACTATACATCAGCTAAATAAATCCCCTTTTATTGAAAGTCAATCAATCTCTGGTGTGTTGCATTCCAGCAGCTAGCAAACTAGAACAGTTAGCTAATGAAGTTGAACTTAAATGTAAGTGAATGGATAGAAATGAAGGCAATTCATTAGTGGGTTTATAAGAAAGATTGCCATATTGAAGGTGAACATGATTGAAAGGGGTTGTATAGAAACATGTATCCCAATGATTAACACTGCAAATATAAATAAGTTCTTGCATGAACTATTTCAAAGGTATGAATCTTTTCAAAGAGATTATAATATTGGGGTATAGTGTAAAACTATGATTGCATGCTATGGGCTATGTTTAATAGGAAGACATCAACAATACCACAGCAATAGGACAGATAAACATGGAGGGGGAAGGACAAGAGTTAAGGGGAAGTTTGGATTTTCTATATGGTGAAGGCATATTTATTCATTATTTTTCTCTTGGGAGAAAATAAAATGGTCTAAAATTGGGAGTGTTGATGGCCTATTGACTGAATATTATACATGATGCCCAGTGGCTAGAGGTGGGTGAAGGATACACTGACTGAGAAGTAGAATGGCAAAGTGTAGTGCACACATATGATCGAATAACGTGCTGCTACAGAAAGGATGAAGTTGTGAGGCATACAATGTTGGGAATGAACCTGTGGGACATGATGTGATGCAAAATAAACCAGAAACAAAAGAGTTACTATTGTATGGTCTCATTTAGAAAATACTTATAAGAAAATCTGGACTTAGATTGTAAGCTGTTATAGCAGTAACATTTAGTCCATAGCCATAATTGCTGTTTCTAAGTATTGAGAGGCTAAGCTATGCATGTATAACCTGGTATTTCGCTGGAACTTTTAGTACCTGTGACACCTAAGACTCAGAGTAGGAGATCTGCAGTTCTGAAGGTCAATATTGCCATATACAACAACTGTTAAAGAAATTGAAAAAAAGATCAGGCTTCAATTAGAAAGAAGAATGACACCTATCAGATCAGGACTAAGTTAAACCAGAATACAGGGGTAAGGAAGACAATGTGCTTATTTTAGAAGTTCACCTACTCTATGAGACCAAAGGAAGTAATGTTTATTGTGTCCAGAACCTAAATTTTCTGTAGCACATAATCTAATTCAATCTGTCTGTATAGATCATTTAAACAACCCAAACACAGGGAACCCAGAATGGGAATGAGAGCTTGTAATCCTGTATAGCTTAATGTAATTCCCAGGTACATCCCAGAGAATATTAAGCAGATAATAAAAAAGTATTAAAAAAAAAAAAAGTATTGGCAAAGTCCCCTGAGGGATGGGAGAAAAAATATGGAACCATTAAATTTTACCACTGGGGAAGCCAATGATATTGTATCAAACCTTAGGGACACCCAAGTCAATAGGCCAAGCTCTTGATCTTGAGGCTTGCTCTTGTGAAGATTATTTATGTAACAGAGAAACTTAGCCTATCTATACTTATGCCCAAAAGTTACTTCCAGAGGACCTCTTTGTTGCTCAGATGTAGCTTCTCATTCTCTAAACCCAATTTATTACCATTGGTTAATTGGTGAAATCATTACTGTCTCCACTAGCGTGACATGACCTGGGGTTAAAGTCTCCCTGGAGGTGTGGAAAATGACTCCCAGGAATGAGCCTGGCCTTGGCACCATAGGATCCACGATGCCTTCCTGACCAAAAGGGGGAAAAGAATTGTAAAATATAAAGCATCAGATTCTGCACATTCCAGTATGGCACTGCTTGTGTCTGCCACATCTGCAGTTGATAAAGGCCTTGCCACCACTAATCTGTGCCTGGGACTCTGCTACAGCTGCAGTCCCAGCTCCATCCTGCCTTGAGCTATTGCTGCCTGTTGTCCCTGCCACCTTCCATAACCCGGGTCTCCTCCTCCTCCTTCTCCTCCTCTGCCGCCACCCAAATATCCACGAGTCATTTTCTGCCCATCTCTAGGAAAACAGTCTCTGAGGTAGTCACCACCTTAAGAGGTTTTGCAGGCTTGCAACATGGCAGATGCCGATAAGAAGGTGTCTGAACCTGCCACCAAGGGGGTTGCTGAAGAGGTGATGGCTAGCTCCTCTGGTGATTCCCGGGAACAATCTGACAGCAGCAGCACCAGTTGTAGCAGCAGCAGCCACAGCAACGTGGTTAGTAGGAAGAGGTTACGTGGGCCTTCCCACAAGGGCATGGTGGGCTTTCTCAGGTAAAAATTTTGTGGATATGCTGCCTCAGGCAGTTAGAAATTGCGTGCAGGCGCTAAGAAATATTCAAGATGAATGTGACAAGGTAGCCTTCCTTTTATTAAGGGCAATTCATGGTCTTGAAAGAAAACATGCTGAATTCAGTAAGTCTCTATATGATAGGGATTTCCAATCATCAATGCAGAATATGAATATGAGCCTACAGAAAAAGAATGTGAGTGGAATTCAGGGGATGAGGAGTTCAGCAGTGTGAAGTGGTGAAGGAGGATACACTTAGTGAGATGCCTGCCTTAGAGGGTGAGGAAGTAAAAGAAGACCCTATGGAAAAGCCTGAGGTAAAAACTGAAGGAAAAGATGTTCCTGAAGGCGAAGGCTGAAAAAACACCAGATGCTAAAGATTTTTTGGATGCAACGCCTGAAGAAAAAGAAGATCCTAAAGAAGTCTTCCAGACAAAGGTAGAAGAAACAGATCAACCTAAAGGGACAGAGGTGAAGACAGTAAAAGAGGCTCCTAAAAGAGATCCTGAAGCAAGGCGCAAAGAAGGAGTGAATCTTAATAGAGCTCTTAAGGAAAACCTAAAAGAGAAGATCCTAAAGGCATTCCTGACTTTCGGCTGTTTTGAAGAATGTTGACAAGCTTGGGCCTAGGATTCAGAAATCTGACAAGCCCATTCTGAAGTTCTTATCAGACATTAGCCTGAAGTTCTCAAAACTGGGCAGCCTGGGCGGCTGCCGTGGCTCAGCAGGCAGAGCTCTGACCTGCTGTGCTGGAGGTCTGGAGTTCGATCCCTGGTGCCTCCTGCCCATATGCAAATTTAAAAAAAACAAAAAACCTGGGCAGCCTATAAGTTATTTTGAATTTCATTGTCTACCCATTCCAAATGTCAGAAATGAGGTGCTGACAAAGACATATATAATAAAGTCAAAACCAAATCACAATGATCCCTTCTTCTCTTGCAGATGGGAAATCAAAGATTGCTAAGGCTATAAGATAGATGGGAGAAAAGAAAAGGATGATACTGTGACAACCACAAAGTCACACAACTACTGCTGGAGAAATTGAGGTCCATCCAAGAGTTGTTCCATTTCATCATTCTTCCATTTCTTTAGTCCTCCTGAGATTCCTCTGATTGGAAAGCTGGAACCAAGAGAGAATGCTATCTTTGATGAGGCCTTTGCAATTGGTCAAATTTTACATGATAATGTTATCTTAAAATTTATCTTTTACTATATAGGAGAAGTCAATGATACCTACAGAGATGGTAAAGATTATGGAAACAAAATATTGAAAACAAAGAAGTTGAAAGGAGGATTTTTTCAAGAATCTCAAAGCATCAGGTAGAAGTGAAGCAGGTTATATAGGCTAGAAAATAAACAAAAAAACCTGCCCTATAATATTATTCCCTAAGTCTTGTGTTTTCTCATTTTTGTGGTAGTCTATTTAATAATTGTCAAAAAAAAGTGTCTATGTATCAATTTATTCCATCTAGCCTGCTGTAGTGTAATAGTCTTCAAAATATGTAGACAGCTGTCAATTATCTAAGATATGCTGGTTTGGTGCTAAAGACTTTTGATTTTTGTGAAGTCCTTTTGTCATGTTCATATTAGATTGCAGCTACGAGAATGGTCAAAATTGTTAACTGAGACAAATATTGCTTGAAAGAAAAATCAGTGTTCCTGAAGTGTCAATGCAAGTGCTTTGCTTGTTTGTTTATTCAGACCTGAAGATTAAGGGTTTAGATCTGCTTTCACTACCTGTACCTTCCTTGCTTTGCTATAGAAATACATTCCTATATGAACTAGAAAAATGCATTATAAAATTTGCTTGAAAAAATTTGCATACATTTAAGATTGTCCATCAAGGCCACATATGTTTTGATTGTGAACTTGTTTAGGTGACCTACTGGTCTACATAAATTTAAAAATAAATTTAACCATAATAAAGTTATTGTGTACAATAACTGAGGTGTCGCTATAACAGCATTTTTTTGTTTCCTCATCTTAAATTGTGTAATTGTAAATTACATTTATTAAACACATTTTCTTTATAATATGTTCTACTTTGCCTTTCACTGAAAATGATCATTTTATGTCATTTGATCCTTTTTCTCATGTTCTTTCACTGCAACCTAAACTAAATAAATGTCAACATGTTTCGTATTTCCCCCATAAAAAAAAAAGCAAGAAAAGAAAAAATAAGGTATCAGTGGCTAGGATAGTTCAAATAGAGTTGACAGCCTACTCTGGAGGCTACTCTTATGCAAATTTCAGCTAAGCATTGCTATTTATCATGGTTCGCCAAACACCAATCAAAACTGTTCTTGCCAACCCTGTTTAAGAACACCTAGGGCTTTATCTGTGATTCTACAAAAATTCCATGCACTATGATCACTTTTCAGAAACCAACCATCTCCAGTTGGGTTCCTAGGCCAGATAAGTCCTAAAGCGCAGAGTGGCTAGCCTCTCTAAGAACATCAACTAGTTCCATACCCCTCTCCCATATTATCAGAAGCCCTTTCCAGTATAAAAAGTTAGAATGGGCATAGCCCAGATACCCCAGAAGATGAAGAGAAAGATCAAAGGAGAAGGTGGAATTATAACAGAGAAGATAGGATTTCACAAATGATATGATAACTGAATCATCATATTGATATGTTTTAGTCTCCAGAGTTTTGGAGAAGCTAGAAGTAAAAACCTGAAATTGTGGAATTGTGACCCATATCAAACTCTGAAATCTCTTCTCCAACTAATTGTTGTGGTGTGTTTTGAAATTTGGTCCTTTTTTGCATATATGTTATTTTTCACAATAAAAAAAATGGAAAAGAGCTATGAAGAAAGGAATTTCTGTACAATTTTATGCTCCTTTTTTTTAATTGAAAAAGAATTGTGCACATAAGGTGAATATAAAACATTCAAAATAGTATATAACAAAATAGTTGAACCTGGCCAGTGAGTATATAGATGGCATTGTATGAGTCCTTCAAATTTTCAATATATTTGAGGGAATAAATCGATATCCCCCTTCAAAACAGTATTGCCAAAACACACAGATGGGGCAAGATGGTGGCATAATGAGGTATGGAATTTAGTTCATCCTCCAGAGCAGCTTGTAAATAGCCATGAATTATACAGAACACCTACTAGGGGGACATCAGTGACTGGACACACATTGTACACCAGTCTAGAACAGGTGGAACAGCTAAGAGCCCACACAGAACTGTAAGTCTCCCAAGATTGAGAGGCTGGCACCCCTCCCCCATGGGCACAGGACGATGGTTCCCCAAGGGGAGGGGAAACAGACTTTACTAGTAGCAAGGAATTAACTCAACCAAGGTCCAATTGTGGAATTAATTACAAATTCTGACTGCTGAAAACAGGACTAGAGCACAGATAAACCTGGAGTAATCATTAAGACATGAGGAGTGTTCACCTGCAGATAGGGAGTGGGGCTGAGGGGAAAAAAAAGGAAAACAAGAGGCTTTTTTCCAGCACAAAATACTAGAAAAGGGGGCACATATACCCTGGGGACACACAGAGCTATATACTAGCCCTAGCTCTTGATTGGCAAACCCGGAGAGTAGAGGCCCAGTTCTGAAGTCTTTTTTTTTTCTTTTTTAACTTCTTAATGCTCATTAGATAGAACTTCAGGCACTCTCAGGCTCCAGCACTTCCCCAGGGAAGGGTGGTGTTAAGGCATGTCTGAGAGACAAAGTAAATAGTCAGGTGGATGGGGACAATTCCCCAAATGGTGTATCATCCCCAAGAAAAGGGGGCAGGGCCACACTCAAGTGGAAGTTTTCCTTCAGGGAATTAGAAAACTGAAGCAGCCAAAGCCCTCCTACTATCTCAGCCTCCTTCTCAACCACACATCTGGCAGGAAGAGGCTGCTATAATTAAAGGCACCTCATTACTTTACACTGATGGGAAGTGGTGGGCAGACAAGCACCACATGCTGGGCAGGATAGGAAAAGCAGAGTCTAGAGGCTCCACAGGAAAGTCTGACAACCTGCTGGGTCTCATCTTAAGGAAACTTGGGACTGGCTACTCTGTCCTTCTGACATGTTCTGTTTTGTCTGGGAAAATCTGACTGGAGTCAATAATATCTAAGGAGACATTCCTTAAAAAAAGGCTCAATGTATGTAGGGCAAGAAACAGAAAAATAAGAGCTAAAAAATTCTGATCAGTTAAACAGAACCTATGCCAGAGGTCTAGAATAAGTGGAACTGAATAGAGAACAAAGCCATCCAACAAGAAAACCCTAGTAAAAGAGTGAAAACAACTAAAAGCTAATAAAGAATAAGCTAATGAAGGAACTCAAGTGCCTAGGCACCTGCAAAAAATAACAAGTCATGCTAGGAAAATCAAAGATATGGCCAATTCAAAGGAACAAACCAACAATTCAAATGAGATACAAGAGCTGATTGTAAAAATTCAGAAATGGATACACAATACTATCTGAGGTAGCACAATAATATAAGTACACTGACTGAAGCTGAATATGAGTATGGTTTAGGAAGAAGGGCTGGGGGCCAACTATGAGACCAGAAGAAAAGACAGAGGATAAAGACTGAGAGTATAAGTTATGAATGCCTAGAGTGGACAAGGGTGGTAACTAAATGTACAAATATAAAAGTGTTTTTACATGAGGGAGAACAAATGAATGTCAACATTGCTTGGTGTTCAAAATGGGATGGTATATAGGAAAAAAATACAATCAATGCAAGCTTCAGTCTCTAGTCAAAAGTAACATAGAAATATGCTTCCACTGAATGTAACAAAGACATTATGCCAAAAGTCAATGTCAACAAGCGGAGGATATGGAGGAGGGGTATGGATTCTTTGTGGAAGAAAGGAAATGTCTTCAGACATTTGCTATGGTGGCAAAGGTATGTCTATATACTTAGGCTGGATTGTATGATGTGTGAATAAAACTATTTAAAAAGGAACAGAGAGAAATAAGTACTAGAGAAATTGTGGAGAAAGAGATGTACCTATTCACAGTCAGTAGGGAAATGAGAGGTGCAGCCCCTTGGAGGGCAGTGTGGTGGTTCCACAGGAGGCTCGGGGTGGGCTTGCCACATAATCCTGAAACCTCATTGCTCAGTATATACCTGGAGGAGCTAAGTGTGGGGACACAAATGGACATTTGCACACTGCTGTCCCTGTCAGCAGTGTTAGTGATCCACAATGAATGGAGGTAGCCTAAGGGTACAACCACTGAGGAATGTATACATACAATGTACTACTGAGTAGCCAGTTGAAGGAATGAAATTGGGAGGTATGCAACTAGATGAATGAACCTTAAGAGTTGTATATTGAATGAAATGCCAGGAACAAAAAGACAAATATTATCATGCCTCAATCATATGGATTAATTATAACATAAAAAT
>PVIY010057859.1:0-12686 GCA_004026745.1 Myrmecophaga tridactyla
CCTCAAGTCTGGCCTCTTAGCCAGGGCACAGTGAGGCCTGCTCCTGAGTCCTGGGCCCTGGGATCCCTGGAGGGCAGGTGAGAGCGAGAGTCTCTGTGCCCAGCATTGCCTCAGTCAGGCAGGCCTTAGGAAAGTATGTTGTTCTGATCTTCACTCAGCTGCCCTGCAGTCTTCTGCCTTGACTCCTTGGTGCACTGGAAACCCGATTCCATTTTCAGAAATGTGACTGAGGGAGCTCAGTTACACCCAGGGTGTGTGGGAGCTAGACAAGGCCTGGGAGGACTTCGAAATGATTTTCCTGAAATGTAGGTCAGCTCTCCTCCCCCTCCACTGCAGAACTCCTCAGCACTCGTTTCTGCCTGCAGACTCAAGTCTGCCCCTCACAACAGCTTCCAGACTCTGCAGAGGTGCACCTGCCAGCTTTCTGGTGGTGTCCCCACACCCTGTCTGCAGCCCTTGGTTCTGCTGGTACCGCCCTCCCTCCTGCTCCATCGTGGAGTTTTCCACCCCCTGTTCAAGAGCCACCCCTCCTTGAAGGGTCCCTGTCTGCTCAGTGGGTGCTTGTCTCCCCACTTGATGGGCATGGGGTGGGGGAGTCTTTCTGGGCAGATTCTCCTCTGGCCTCATCCCTTTCCCTGGGAAGCCACATCCCCCCTTGGAGCTTTGTTTCCTCACCCCTGAGGTGGGCTGAGAACTTCCCCAGCTGATGTAAAGGGAAGGCCCGGCTGGTGCCTGGCCCCACCTGTGTACTTAATGCATGGGGAGGGCTCCAGAACTTCCACCATCCTCCCAACAGAGCTGGGAGCCTGGCAGGGTGAGACCTTCACCTCAGGTGCAAGGGGGGCCTCACCATCCCAGAATCCCTGAGGGTACATATGCTGGGCCCCACGTGGAGTGAGTCCTCAGAAATTGTTTGTCGAATGAATACATGAAGGAAGGAGAAATGTCATACAGCTTCCTCTCTGAACAGATGAGGAACTGAGGCATGAGGGGAAGTGGGGTGGCAGCCAGCCTGTGGCCACACAGACTTCCTGGTCTGCACAGAGAGGCAGATGGAACCAGGGCGACCAAACTCACATTCAGAGGTGCAGCCTCTGGAGAGCAAGGCCAGCCTGCATCCTGTACAGGAATAGTGCCTCCTTGCCCCCACCATGTGTGTACCCCAGCTCTCTTCTCCTCCTGAGCCCCCCCTGGCTCCCAGTTGCACAGCTGGGGCTGGGGTCTCTACAGCTGGCCCCATCCCAACTGCTGCAGCCAGAACAAGGGAGGGAGGGCGGCAGCCAGCAGGGACTGCAGACAGGCCGTGTGCCAGATGGAGCCGGGGAGGATTCAGGAGAGATGGCATTTCCCAAAGATGGTTCTGGACAAAGCTAGTCCTGGGATGCTGCAATAGGAAGAGTTCTGCAATCAGGTACGTTTGGGAAATTCTCTTTGGCGATTCACAAAGCACGAGAACCTATTATAGGTTCTGAGATATCCTGCAGGAAAGGCTGTGCCTGAGCTATTGTTTCCCAAAGGTGTTTGGTTGTGGAACTCTTTTATTAAGGAGCCCCTAATAGCATTCCCCAGAACTAGTGCTCTGCGGGGTTAAAAGAATATTGAACCAGAAAGAGGGTGTCTGAGAATGTGTCTGGCACATAGTTGGTGCCCGGCCAGCCTTTGCTTCCTCCGCAGCCCACGATCCTGTCTCCAGGAGAGGGAGGGGTGGCTTGGGGGCTCCATCCTCACAGGCCAGGGTAGCAGGCTCCCATCTGGAGGCCAGATTGAGGGGGTAGGGGGGAAGCGAGTGAAGATGGAACCAGGTCAGGCCAGGGAGACAGGAAGGCGTGGAGAGCCTGGGTGGGGGCAGCCAGGGTGGGTGCAGAGAGGACAGAGCTGGGGGAAGGGATTCTGGAATACCGAGGGTCTTCTTGTATGCAGCAAGGCACAGTATCTGAGTGTCCGGGAAGGGCAGCTTTCTTTCTGTGTGATCTTGAGAAGGTCTCTTCACTTCTCTGAGGCTCGGTGTCATATGCTGTGCAATGGGGATGAAGACATGCCTCCTAAGGTTGGTGAATGGTCCCCGATACTAGGCAGTGTTGGTTACGTGGAGAGTGCTGGGTAGAAGAGTGGTCCCTCCCTCCCATCCCCGCAGGCTGCCCGGCCTTCCTTGCCGAGCTACCCCCACCCCAGCCCTAGGCCTTGACCCCAACCCCACTCTACCACCCCCTCCCTTGCTTTAGCAGAACCCCAGCCTCTAGGCTTCCTGCCATGCTCAGCTCGCAGTCGCTCCTCTGCGGAGGGGCCCCTGCAGACATCTGGATTGGCCAGCTTTCTCTGCAGTCCAAGCTTCCCCCGTCTCTCACTTGGTAGCTTCCACCCCACTTCTCGCACCGTCATGTGAGGCTGTACGTCAACTGTGCTTTTCCTGGGCTCTGGTGGGCACAGCGGGGAGAGGCGGCAAGTGCTCAGGTTGTGAGAGGGAAGCCCGGGGTGGGGGAGCCCAGAGGGCCCTCATGCAGCCGGGGTAACAGGGCAGGTTTTCTGAAGGAGAAATGTGAATGTTGTTCACTGAGGGGATTTAGGGTGCGATGGCTGCATGTCAGTGAGCTTTGTTAGCCGGGAAAGACATGTGCACAGGGTTATCTCTGTAGAGACTGGCCCCCATGCTAGGGAAGTTAAGGTACTTTGCAGCCCACCTCACATCCACCGGGGAAACTGAGGCCTCATCAACAGTCAGTCTCCAAACCCCAGCCCTCTTGCGTGTCTCTTCCAGAGGCCCACATCCCTGGGCCTGTGCCTGCACTGGCCAGGAAGGTCCATGCCATCCTGGGCCCTGGGGACCAGGCATCCTGGTGGCCACTTCCTGGGCCCATGGCCATTCCCCTCCTCACCTCCTTCTCCCAGACACTATCTCAGGCGTCCTGAGGCTCTGAGGTTGGGTCCAGGTTTTCAGACATTGTGTGTCAGGGATCCAGAAATGAATGCTACCCTCTTCTTACCTCTGAGGGTGGAAGGTTTGGCCAGAGGCCTTCAGGAGAAAGCTGAGGAGGTTTAATGGGTTTTGAGTGGCTAATGTGAAGCCCAGAGAGGTTAAGTAACTGGCCTCGAGTCACACAGCTAATGAGTGACAGAGCTGAGATTTGAACCCAGGTCTGTCTAGCTCTGGGGCAAGTGTTCTTCCTGCGGCCCCTCCTGCCTTCTGCTCAGGAACTGCTTACAGCCCCACATACAGGTCACTTCCTGACTGTCCGTCCTGGTTCGCCCCTCTTTCCCACCCTGTGGCCCCTGCCCGTCTCAGACCTTGGTCCCTCCCACCCGGCTGTTGCCAGCCTCCCTGCTTCCAGCCCTACCCTTCCACCTATTCTCTCACTGTTCTTGCCGCAGGTGGGGTCTTCAGTGTGCCCTCCTCTGTGTGTTGGATTGCTGCTCATCTTTCAGGAAATAGCCTAGCTGAGCCCTCTAGGAGAGCTGCCCCACAGACCCTGTGCTTGCCCTGAGTGGCCTTGTGCATGTCCCTTCCCCGTTCTGTGCCTCGGTTTCTCCATCATAAACATGAGGTTGGATGTGGTCGTCTCTAGGACTTGCCCATCTCAGATGTTCTGGGGCTCCACTGTCCACATGGCCCTGGGGTCCTTCTGCCCCCGCCCAGTGCCCCACGCCGCTGCTGCTCTGTCCACAACTGCATCCCATGGAAACCGCCCCTTGGCTTAGCTCAAGGAATTGCCAGTCTGAACAGATAGTTTTCACAAGGCTAAAGATCCAATAGCCACAGAAGGATGGTTGCATTTGATGGGGAGTGTCAGTGTCTTTTTACCCCAGAAGAGCGGTTCAGGAAGGCATGCAGTCCCTGGCACGTCCGTGTCTTGGGTTCCAATTTCCCATCTGTGTAATAGGCCTGATAATCCCACTGACCCAAAGACACTGTGTGCCTCCAATAAGATAAAGTCCTGGGAGGGAGGAGCCTGGCCCCTTCCCCTCAGGGAACTGTGTGCCCGGTGCTCACTTGATCTCACGTCCAGTGCCACTGTGAGCGTGTCAGAATTTACTCTGGGACTCTAAAGTACAAATGATCCTTCCCTTCATTATAACATGGCTAAAGATGAAATATGAAAATGGGATTATAAGAGTCTGGTGTGAGGGTCCTTCAACTTCTGGAAGTAGAAGGAATAAAAAAAGACACCCGAAGAAAACAAAACCACCCCATCATTGTGATGAATGCTTATCAGAAACATAAGGACATGTCAGAAGTGCCCTCTGATCAGCTATTTTAAATTCCCAACATAGTGAGGCCTGGATATGGACACCTCCGAAGGGGCGTGGGGTGTGGGGGGCTAAGTTTTGGGGGAGGCTTTGCCTGCCTGCCTGCCTGCCTGGGAGCCGTGGGGCGTCAGGGGGAGGAGACTGGACCCTCTCTGACCTCCCCTTCTCCCCGACCCCCACAGGCAGTGCAACAAGACCTCCAGCGGCAGCGACAGCTGTGACCTCATGTGCTGCGGGCGTGGCTACAACCCCTACACGGACCACGTGGTCGAGCGGTGCCACTGCAAGTACCACTGGTGCTGCTACGTCACCTGCCGCAGGTGTGAGCGCACCGTGGAGCGCTACGTCTGCAAGTGAGGCCCGGGGCCACCGCCCAGCCCAGGAGCCTGGACTCCGCCCAGCCCAGGAGCCTGGACTCCTCGGGGGCCCTTGGCGGTCTGCGGCCAGGCGCCTGGAGACGGCCGCCGGATTTTTGCTTCTAAATCCCAGATGCCAGGCCTGGGAGGTGGATCGTGCCTTGCCTCTACTTGGGAAGCCACCAGGAACTGAACGGCCTGGCCACCCGAGCAGGAGGGCTGGGACATCAAAGGAAACCGACAAGATTAAAAATAACCCTGGCAGCCGCGGCCCGGGTCGCAGAGCGCGCACAGTGCCTTCCAGGCTGGTTTAAGACACCGGCGGCTGTGGTCGGCCAGACTGCCGCGGACTTGACCTTTCGCAGCCTGAGAAGCCGCCCTCCCGGGGAGGGGGGGGTCTGCCCACCCTCGTGGGCGTGTGCTGCAGGCCCGACCCACGGAGCCGCCCCCCCGGCCCCCCCAGGGCCTGAGCCTGCTGGGCCCCACCACATGGAACCACTAGCTTGGGTTGTAAATTTTTGTTTGTTTGTTTGTTTTGTTTTGTTTTTCCTCTGGGATGTGGGAGCTACAGATATATTTATAAAACATGGCTTTTTCTTTGGGGTGGCTTGCCTCAATTCCTCTTTATATATTATATATATAAATATATATATAATGATCTATATTTTAAACAGGCTTTTTAAACAGCTGTGTGAAATAAATGCCAAGAGAACCCTGGCCCCTGCGGACTCCGGCCTTCGGGAGCGGGCTTGGAGGCTCCTGGGGCTGGCGGGGAGAATGCTCCGGGTTCCAGGCACCGCGGCCTCCGATTCATGTCCCTCTCCGCTCCTCGCCCCACCCTGTGCCTGGTCAGCCTGTAAGATCTCTCGGTCAAGGGCAAGGACAACTGTCCGGAAACATAAACCCAGCTGGCAAGATTCTTCACCCCTCAGGGACACGCTCAGGCGGTCACTCGCAGAGCCGGCCGCGCCGTGTGCCCTACCAGGCTAGCTTCAGTCGCGAACCCACCCCAGGGAGCTGGGCAGACCAGGGCAGACCGGGCTCTGGCCCGCGTGGGGGGTTTTCCCTGTGAGCCTGTAACACGGGGCTGGGGGCCATGAAGGTCGGTGGTTGGGAGAGGCCCAGCCTCGTGCAGGCGGTGGTGGAAGTGGTGAAAAGCAGTCGGAATCCTGTTCTGTTTTGAAGATGGAGCCAATGGGATTCGTCCTCTTTGGGGACGTGGGGTGTGAGGGAAGGAGGATCAAGAATGACTGCGAGGTTTTGGGCCGGAGCATTTGGAAGGATGGAGGGGCTGTCTGCCCAGATGGGGGCGGACTTCTCAGTGGGGAGGACCGGGTTCAGATTTGAACGTGTGGGTCTCGGGAGGTCCATCAGGCTCCAAGGGGAAATACTGAGCAGACGGGCAGGTCTTCCCATCTGGAGTTCTAGGAGAGGCCAGAGTGAGAGCTACGCATCTGAGAGTCATCATGTGGGTGGGGAGAGGAGCACCGAGGACCAAGGCCTGGGCCTGGGCACCTCTGCTTTGAAGTCAGGGAGATGTAGAGGAACCTGCAAAGGCGACTGAGGAGTAATGGTCGGGGAGGTAGGGGCAGTCCAGGTGGGAGTGGGTGGGGTGCGGACAGCCAAGGGAAGATGGGGCTCTGAATTCCAGCTTCACTTTCTGGCTTTGGGATGGCACTAATTAATGAGGCATGGACAGATGCAGTCTCCTCAGTGCCTGGCACACAGCAGATCCCCAGAAAGTGGAAGCAGGTATCGATGGTCTATATGGGGTGATCACATAAAGAAAACTTTATAAAATGGATTTCCGTGTACATGGAAGCCCATTGCTAAGGAAAGGGTTTTCCACCCACAGGAGCCAGGTAAGGACAGAACCACTACTGGAGGTGCTGGGACAGAGAGGGGCCTGGAGCCCCGGCAGGGATTCCTGGGGTTGAGGAATCCCCCAGACAAACCCCCAGACTGGAACAAAGACAGGCTGGAAATAGGGAGGGCTTTGTGGCCATCTTCCAAGCCGTGCCTGAAACCTTGCAAATCAGAGGCTGGAAGGAATTTCAGAGAAGGGAAGGGCCTTTCCTGCAACCACAGAGCTGATAAGGGGCTGGAAGGTTGGTGGTGGGGTGCAGGGCTCCCAGGGTAGGGCTTCTACGGCACTCCCAGGTGACTGTATCCCAAGCCTTCACTGAATGAGCCCCTAGAGGACCAGGGTTTTCTCTGCTCCACAGGCTTCATTGGCTCTACATGGTCCCCAAAACCAATCCCCAGTTTCCTGGCCTGGAAGGTGAGACCACCTCTCCCCAAGACCCCAGCCACATTTCCTGTGACTCCCCAGGTGTCCTTTGCTCCAGCCACAAGCAGATGGATTGCTGACACTACAATGTGACTGCTTGGGCTGCCTCTGGGCAACTGCTGCTCTCTCGGGCTGGATTACAATTTTCCCTGTAGTAATTCCACCCAGCCCTCACATCCTGTTTCCACAAAGCCTTCCCCAGTTCTCTGGGGAGAAGAGATCTCTCCCTCCTCAGGCTCCCCACCATCTCTTGAACCTTTAAAGCAGCCGTCATGCTCATTCTCACAGCCACTGCTCACTCTTCCTCCAAGGCTCAGGTGAAGGGTCCCCTCCTCCAGGAAGCCTTCCCTAACTACCCCCATGGCTTCCGTACTTCCTCTGCTATTGCACTGAACAAGGGAGTTATAAAAATCTGTGTTGCATCTGCATCTGCCTCCCTGACTGTCTGGGGCCTCCTCATGGGCTGGGTCCAAACCATTGCATCCTTGGGGCCCTGGGACTGGGGATAGAAGACCCAGCTGGACCCCTGAGCTCAATGGAGCTTGTGTACCTGTCACCAGCCAGTGCCCAGATCTGCAGCATTCCTGCCTGCTGGGGGCTGGGCAACCAAGGGGGCCTGAAGGGCTGGTGCCCCTACTGTTCTTCACCCCTGCCAGGCTGGGACACCAAGAAGGTAGCTAGAAAAAAAAAAGAAGGTAACTAGGCTGATCCCCCTGTTTGGGTGAGTCAAGAAGCATGGCCTTTTCCAGTTTGAAATTGCAGGGTCCCAGAGGCTCCCAGAATCTGGGAGCTATAGTGTCTCAGATCTAGAAACATAAGACCTTGGTGCCTGCTATGGGTTGAACTGTGTCCCCACCAAAAGGCATGTTCAAGCCCTAGGCCCTGCTCCTGTGAATGCTTATTTGGAATTAGAGTCTTTGAAAAAGTTATTAGTTAAGGTGAGGCCAAAGTGGATAAGGGCGGACCCTAATCCAATGTGACTGGTGGCCTTTTAAGAAGGGAAGAGGAGACCCAGACAGAGAGACACAGGGGACAGTGCCATGTGATGGCTGAGGCAGAGATTGCTGCCCAAGGATTGCCCTCAAACCCCCAGAAACTAGGAAGAGGTAGAAAGGATTCTCCCCTACAGATTTTTGGACTTCTAGCCCCCAGAACTGTGGGTCAGTAATTTTCTGTTGTTTTAAGCCACCCATTTTGGTACTTTTGTTTCAAACTAAGGCAGTGCCTTAGGATTTTAGAGTAAAAATCTGTCCCTGGTAGTCAACCCCAAGGATTTGAAAGGCCAGGCACTGACTTGTGACCCAGGCCATGCTGTCCCTCCTTCCTAAGAGACAGCACTCAGACAGGGCTCCGTGGGGCCCAGAGCCCTGGGGAGATGGAAACTCCAATGTGGACAGCACCATCCACTTTGAAGAGGCTTCTGAACCAAGGGTGGGAGCTGCCGGAGACGCGGGAGAGATGGGGCCTGGGGGAGGCGAGACAAGAGGGCAGCAGAGAGGAAACCGAACTCTTGAAAAGAGGGAGAGATTAGTCTGTAGGAAAGGAGAGAATGGATAGATAAGACCCCCTGGGGAGGCCCAGGAACAATCTCGGGGGGCTGGAGTGCAGCTCTGAGCAACCTGATTATCTGTCATTCCCGAGGTCTCAGAGACCAGCTGCCAGGTTATACAGACCAGGCCTCCGGCAGGATGCAGGCCCCAGCCCAGGGTCCCCGGGAAGAGCTGGACCAGGGTAGCAGGAGTTTTGGGCTGGGAGTCAGGAACCGCGGCATCTTTTCCACTCTCTTGCTGTGTGACTTCAAGGCAGCCACTGGCCCTCTCTGGGCTTCTGCAATAGTTGTCTCATTTAATTCTCACAATCATTCTGAGGGGGTACGGCCCAGATTCTCTGTTTCAGTAATGAGGAGACCAAGGATCTGAGAGAGAAGCAACTGGAGGCCCAAGGCCCAGAGTGATAAGTGGCAGAGCCAGGATTCAAACCCCAGATCTGCCTGACTCCACCTCCCGAGCTTGTTCTCTGCCTCCATGATGGGCGTCCCAACCTCCATGATGGGCGTCCCAAACTCCATGAAGGGCGTCCCAACCTCCATGATGGGTATCCCAACAATGACAGTGGCCTGAGCAGGTGGCTGATTTTGAGCAGTTGGAGTGGCCAAGCAGGGCATTACACAGGAAAGAGAGAGAACAAGCCAGGGCTGAGCTGACCTTGACACCTGGCACTGGGATACCAGGATCTGCTGCGTGCCAGCCCCGTCAGGCCAGGGCTCAGCCAGCACTCTCCTGCCTCTTCCTCCCGGCTGGGGTGCTCACCAGGTCCCACCCTGTGAATCAGAGGATGGGGGTAAAGCACTTGTGGTTTGAAGCTGTGTGCATCCCAGAGAAACGTTCTTAAACTGAATCTGTTCCTGAGGGTGTTTTTGATGAGGTTACTTCAGTTAAGGCCTGACCCACCTTATTCAGGGTGGGTCTTAATCTTATTGCTGGAGTCCTTGATAAATGGAATAGAGTCAGGCAAAGAGAGAGAAAGCCCCAGAAGCAGGAAGCTGAAATCAATGAAACCTGAAGAGAAGGGAGAGACCAGCAGATGCCACCATGTGCCTTGCCATGTGAGAGAGGAGCCAAAGATTGCTGGCAGCCAGTTTTTGGGAAGAAAGCATCGCCTAGATGATGACTTGATTTGAACAATTTTCTGGTCTCAAAACTATGAGTGAGTAAATTCCCGTTGTTTAAGCTGAACCAATATTTGCCTAAGCAGCCTAGGAAACTAATACAGATGAGATGTGGAAGAGCCCTGGGGCTTTGGGGATTTGGGCTGTTGAGGGTGGAGAGTGGAAAATCAGGAAGACTTCATGGAAGAGGTGACATTTGCACTGGGTCTGGAAAGCTGAGTAGGATTTCAGGAGCTGGATAAGGAGAGAAGGGATGGGGTCTGAAGGGGCAACGGCACAATATCGGGATGTGCTCGGGGGATGCCAAGAAGTGGGGTGTGGCTCAGAGCTTGGGTGCTTGGGCAACAAAGGCCCTGGGCTGGTATATGAAGAACCAGAGTGTCTAAGACCAGACCCCTCCCTGGCGCTAGCCACCCGCCTGGCCACCCGCACAGATGGCTGGCTGCAGGCAGAGCGCTTTAACAGCCGCCCGTTTAATGGGTCCCATTGCTCTTGTAGAACAAATCAATATCCGCTCAGTTTTCTGGGCCTGTGGCTGCTGGAGACATTCTCCATGGTCCCTTGGTCCCCATTGCCTCACCTGCTGGGATCCAGCAGAGGATGGGTGGGGACCAAAGGGTGGGGGGAGGAATGGCAGGGAGCAGCTGGGGCAGAGAGCAGGGGGAGGAGGGGGCGGGGGTTCGGGACAATGACCAACCAGGAGGGCAGGAGGATGAGCCCTCTCCAGGGCCAGGAGGCTGGCAGGTGAGGTCGGGGACCTGCTAGGAGCCCAGACTCCAGCTCCTGCACAGGGACACAGCTGCAGTTAAAAGCCAAGTGTTTATGTCTCCACTGTCTTTACATCCATAAAAGTGTGCCGTCGTTGTCCAGGGGCCTGCGGATGGAAGGCCACCAGGAGAGGTGGCCTTCCAACTCTTCCAACTCAAGAGTCTAAGGGTCAATTGTTCTTAGGTTCTGAACCTCCAGTCTTCTAACAGTCTGTGGTCCTGGGATTCCAAGACTCTGGGACTCAAGGATACCAAGAGTCTAGCATGTCTGGAATTTGCAGAATCCAGAATTCTATGCCTTTGCTTTTCCGCACCTGAAGTGCAAGTGTCATTGTGATTTTTATTGTCTTGTGTTTACCTCATCCTTCCCTCCTCCCCACTCCTCCTCCCCCAACAGCGTTCTTACTGCCAGCCACAGCCCACCTGTCAGAGGGAAGGGCGGGGGTGGGCCAGGAGGCAGGAAGCCCTCTGGATGCCGACTCTCGTTCTGTTTAGCCCTGGCCTTTCCGAGGACCTTTCTGTACGCACCCATCCTGGACGGATTCCCTGCTGAGGCCGGCAGGGCACTCCATGGCTCTGGAGTGGTGATGTGACCCAGCAAGGGTGCTGGACGGGGACGCAGGGGAGCTGGTTGTTCAGATAAGGCAGGAATGAAGGAGAACACCCACCGGAAGGGACTCGGATGGTACTGCAGGCCTGAAAGGAGGTGTGTGGGTGACGAGGCCCTCCACGTGATGCCGGCTAGAAGCCCACCTGCCTTCAGGTACTGTGCGCTGTCCATCTGTCCGTCCCTGAGGGCTCCTTTCCCTGCAGGGTCCTGGATTCTCAGGAATAGGGCAAGGATGGCTGCCCTAGACACTCCTGCCAGGCCAAAACCCAGGTTGGGTTCAAAATCCATTTCTCGAGCAAAGGAAAACCCAAACACCCACCGTGTTCTGCAGCCATACAGCCTACTTTCCACCCCCAACACACACCCACTTGCAAGCCCCCACCAGCTCTCCCCATCGCTCTCTCAGGAGCACACCTGAAATGCATGAACTCTCTGTGGGGGCCACACTGTGCCAGATTTGATGCATGGCCTGAGTCACACTCAGCTCCTTCCAAGCTGGATGACCCTGGACAAGTCATGGCACCCAAGGCTCGATTTCCTCAGCTATACAATGGGCGTGACAATAGGCCCTCCCTCTAGAGGTGTCCTGCCACTTGGCAGAGATCAGCATGCAGAGTATCTGGCAACACTGGAAATCCGGACCCAGGGTCCAGCCAGGGTGAGACCAGTTCCCGCTGTTGTGCACGTCGTCATTCCTTCCCCAAAGCTTCCCCGGGCCTGGACTCCATGCTCAGCCCCGTGCTGGCTGCTGGGACACAGACAAGCCGGCCCAGCTCCTGGATGACACGCTTGTCCAGGGTTGGGGAGCACCAAGGATGGAGGACTCTGCCCCAGGAGGGGCTGGGGAACACTGACACGGTTAAGAGCATGGGCTTTGTCTTCGGCCAGGCCTGACTCTGAATCTTGGCTCTGCTCTTGCAGGTTGTATAACCTAGGATGTTACTTAACTTCTCTGGGTCTTAAATTTCCTCATCTGTAAAACAGAATTAATGATAACACTCACCTCCTTGGATGATTATGAGGCTCAACTAAGAATGCACACTAAGTATTTGGAAGATAGGAAGAGTTATACATAGGTGGTCACTGTTATTAAATTAGAATTCAGTCACTCGGTGTGGTAGTTTGGTTCAGGTGTCGACTTGGCCAGTTGACAATGCCTAGTTCTATTGCTGTGGACATGAGCCAATGGCATGTGAATCTCATCTGTTGCTGATTACATCTGCAGTCGGCTAGGAGACGTGCCTGCTGCAATGAATGATGTTTGATTTAATTGGCTGGTGCTTAAATGAGAGAGCACAATGTAGCACAGCCCGTGCAGCTCGGCATACCTCATCTCAGCACTCACAGCTCAGCCCAGGCCTTTGGAGATGCAGAAAGGAATCACCCCGGGAAAAGTTGTTGGAACCCAGAGGCCTGGAGAGAAGGCCAGCAGAGATCACCCTGTGCCTTCCCATGTAAGAAAGAACCTGAGTTGAAAGTTAGCTACCTTTCCTCTGAAGAACTATACATTAAGTAAATCAATCCCCTTTTATGGAAAGCCAATCCATCTCTGGTGTGTTGCATTCCGGCAGCTAGCAAACTAGAACACTCGGTCAATCAACAAACCTTCACCGAGCACTCCATACTGTGTGCTGGGGCCGGCCCCTCAGTGTGTGTGTGCATGCAGAGTGTGTGTGTGTGTGTGTGTGTGTGTGTCTCTGTGTGTGTGTGTGTGTGTGTGTGTGTGTGGAGGGTACACCTCCTAGAGCTCTTT
>PVIY010057860.1:0-12697 GCA_004026745.1 Myrmecophaga tridactyla
AGAGATAATGCACAAACAGTGAAAAGAGAGAATCCGATAATGACCAACTGCTCTGCTGGGGATGGGGGTGGGGTGGGGGGTAGGGGCTGCTGCTTTGGGAAAGAGTGATCATATTGAATCACTTTTGTTCCCACACCCGGCTGCAGCCTCCTGGGGCTGTTTTGTTCAACAATGAAATAGTGCGCGTGTAAGACCCGGTGTGAAGGACAGGGTCCCCAGGCCGTAGGCTTCCGATATTTTCTCAGAGTCGCTCTCGCTGGCCCTCAGCCCTCTTTTCTCAATCCCAGCCTTTCTGGAAGCCTGGTTCTAGCTGAGCCCTCCCCAAGCCCACCCTGCTCGGAGGAGACCCTCTTCCTCTCTCTGACAGCCTGAGCGGGGGCCCCACCTTGAGAGTCCGTGGTCCAGCCGCCCCACCTTTGTATCTGGCTTTCCCAAAGCGCCCCAGGCCATTCCCCATGGATCAGAGGCCAGCCTCCCCTCCCCTCCCCTCTGCATCCCTGCCTCTCTGCCCCTCCTCTCACCTTTCCTGCCAGGCCAGGGTTGGAGATTGCCTTCACCCCTTGCCCAAGCTGACCTCTCCCAGCCTCCACTGGGTCCCTTCCATTCCCTTTCACCCACCCCCAGCCCCCGGCAGGTGCAGCTTCTCTCCTCTCAGCTGCATCCTGCAGGCATCCTGCTTTCTGTCTTGATCTTCCTTTTCACTGCAGCTTAAGTGGTTGACAGCCACCGCTCCAATTGTTCATGACCTACCAACCAGTCTCCCAGGTCTGGCTTTCCTTGTTTCCGCTTTCACCCCCCCCAGCCCTGGCCTGCTTCCTACCTTCCTTCTTTCTCCCCCACCATGCCATCATTCCCAAGAGCCATCCTTGATTCTCTCTCTGTCTTCCAGCCTCCCCCTACCCAGTGCTCACCCGAGTTCCCTTCTGCCTTCCTTTGAGCAGTTGGGAGTGGGGAGAGGACTTCGTCCTGGACCACTGGGTCTCCCCACCTCCCCACCCCCTCAAGGCCTGGTAGAGTGCCCAGAGTAAGTGGGGCAAGGAAGTGTAGTGGGAAAACGCAAGCTTTTGAGTCAGATCCTTCCTCTACCACTTTCCTAGCTGTGGACAAATATCCCCAATCCTCAGGGTTGTGCCAGGCACCCAGGAGGCACGCGGTTGGGTGGCAGCTGTGGGTGGTGCCGTGGTGGCAGGGCTCCTGCCGAGTTGGGGCTTGTGGATTCGAACCCTCTGGCTTACAACTTCCCTGGACTAGCCCAGCAGGGATGAGAAGGCCGCCCCAGTCTTCGGCCCCTTCTCAAGTGTGGCTGACGCCCTTTCCTGGGCCCTTGTCTGACAGTCTCAGATCACAGAGGACTTCCGGGTCCTGAGGAAGACGGCCGAGGACATGAACCTGTTCAAGACCAACCATGTCTTCTTCCTCCTTCTCCTGGCACACATTATTGTCATGGAGGGCATGGCGTGGGGCATCCTTTTTTACTTCGGCAATGGCTGGATTCCAACCCTTATCACGGCCGCTGTCCTTGCTACCTCTCAGGTGAGGCATGACCTCCTCCCCTGTCCCCGGGCCCTCTCCCCCAACCCCCCTACCCTCCCCAGCCTGCATATATGTGGATGCCGTGACGGGATGGCCTCTCTTCCCAGGCCCAAGCTGGATGGCTGCAACATGATTACGGCCACCTGTCTGTCTACAAGAAATCCATGTGGAATCACATCGTCCACAAATTCATCATTGGCCACTTAAAGGTAAGTGCCAGCGCCGGGCATCCTGCTGGTCAGAGATTGGGGCAGGGCCTTCTCCTTTTACTCTGAGAACAGGCACTCTCAGGTCACATCTCCGAGGCTGCAAGGTAACAGGGCTGGGCTCCCTGTGAGAAATGTGTGTCACGCCTCAGGACGTGCTAAGCCTCTGTGCCCCTGACTTCCTAAGTCTGTGTCCGGGGCAGCTCAGACCCACGGAATCACCTTGTGCCTTTCTAACCTGGCTTCGCTCATTATAGAAAGGGATGTGTGCTCCTTTCCTTTTAGCTCAGTTGGTCGTGATATTGTTCGAGTGCTCTTCTCTAAATCTCTTTTAGTTCAGGGACTGGAAAGAAGTCGTTTCTCTTGATGAATTGGTGTGCTTTCTCTCACTGGGTGATATGAGCTATTTAATATGTTGTCTACTTCATTTTTTGGGGGTGTTCCAGGAAAATCAAAGCAAGATTTGGAACAGGGCTACCCTTAGTCTAAATTCTTGCTTTATCTGTCCTGCCTTCTTCTTGCATGCCATTTAAGTCTCTATCTTTCTTTTAATCCTGTTGCTGTATATGAGTCCTTTATCGTAAGCCATCTCAAATATGTTTTTGTTTTTTTTTTAAAACAAGGGCGGGCACCGGGAATTGAACCTAGGTCTCCGGCATGGCAGGCGAGAACTCTGCCAATGAGCCACCGTGGCCCGCCCTCAAATATGTTTTGAGAGTATGTGGGGTGCGTAGGGAAAGTAGATGCTGTTACTGTGTAAGTCCATAGACCAGGGGCATTAAGTGAAATAAATATCAGCTGAGTGGATCGACAAAAACTGTTTAAAACTCAGAAGGCAAAGCAGTTCTCTCACCATTCTGCAGAGCAGGGGGCTGGACTAACAGCAGGGTTACAGCTCAGCAAGTTTGTAAAAGGGCATGCTGAACTTGCCAGTGATCTTGTGCTGATCTGATGGGTGTTATCGCCTTGAGTTTGGAAATCAAATCCTTGCCAGCTCTCCCTCTGAAACTCGGGCCGCTCCCCACCTCTGCAGCTTCTAGCAGCCTCCTACGAAAAGCTGGGTGGGTCTGAAAGACTTGCAACCACCCTGGGCCCTGGCTTACGTCTGCATAAGCTCACTACCCCTGGGGGCAGACCACACCGAATGCCTCTGTGCGTCTGTTCTGGGGTGAATCCACCAACCACCGAGCCAGCCACCAGCTCCTCAGCCAGCAGCTAGCCTGGCCCTGAGCCTGAGCTGAGTGAGAACCTGGTTTCTTTCCAGAACTTCAGGGGTGAAGGGAGAAGGGCCCATATAGTAGCGTGCTTTGTTTCGTTTCATACTCTTTTCTGTTGGATAAAACGCCCTTCAGGATTGGAAAGTGACATTTTTCTCTGGACCCATGTTTTCTCCGCGTGCTTAACAAAGATGGACTGTGTCCTGCTTCCAGATTCTGGGCCGGACCCAGGAGGCCCTTTCCTGCCCAATGGTCCTTGGTCCCCAAGGGGCCCTGGAGCACAGCTCTTGCATCAGAGGGAAGTCAAGCCCAGGGCAAGAGGGCTGGAATCCTTGTGGGGATGTTTGCTTGTGGAATCAGACATCTGGAATGATGGGATAAGAAAGTCCTCAGGCTCCAGGGATCAGAGGGATTTGGGGGCATGGGCGCCACAGAGGGCTCACCAGTCCCTACTCGTTATGTCCCTTGTGCTGTGTCCTTAAGCCAGGCCCATAGTGTGGCCAAGCAGCCATCCCGTGGTGTGCCTCGGAGCACACAGGTGTAGGCAATTTTTGTACGGCCATCTGAGTCTCAGTTTCCTCCTGGGTAAAGAGGGGGACACCAGCTCCCTGCCAACTCGGTGTTTTAGCATGAGCTGGTATGGACAGCGTGCTGGATGCTTGGGGGCTTCAGGGGCTGGGCCTGCTTCTTAAACCAGTAATAGATTTCCTCTGTGAGTTTCCTGCAGCCTGATTTTCCCTTTTGGCCACGTCACTTCTGGTGGACATTTCTTCCACAAGGCGATCTTTCAGCAAGACAGTTCTCAGGAGTCACACCCTTACTTAAAAAAAGCCTTTCATCTTTCAGCAGTGCACTTAGGATAAAATGCAAATGGTAAGGCCAGTGCCATCTAGACCTTGCTCCTGGAAAGGGAAATCCACTGGCCTTTATGCAGCCTCATCTCTGGCCATAAGGCTGGGACTAGGCCATGTGAGGTTCTCGCCTGGGGGTGCAAAATTTGAGGAGGCCCCCAAAATACTCAGTAATCAAGACAATATTTTAATGCAATAACTTTTTTTTAACTAAAGTTTGAAATATAACATATACAGAAAAATGATAAATTTCAAAGTACAGTTGACCAAGTAGTTATCGAACAAATTTCAAATTGTGGAAAGGGTTACGGTTCTCCAATTTCAGGTATTTCCTTCTGGCTGTTCTAATATACTGGAAACTAAAAAGAAGTATCTATATAATGATTTGGCAGTCATAATCAGGAATTATATAATGATTCAGAAGTTAATTCCTAACTTCTCTGTTACAACCTCTCCCTCTCATTTTATCATTCTCTCAATCTTCAGGGATATTTGGGCAGTGACCATTCTAACTTCTTCATGTGGAAAAGGGTGTCGACATTATGGGGTAAGGAAATGCAACTGGTTGATGTCCTAGGAGAGATTGGTACCTCTAAGCTTCAGAACTTATCTGGTGTAAGAACAATCCGGAAGTTTTAAGTTTCTGAAAAATAAGCAAAACTTTTCTAGAATCTTAGATAGAGCCCTGAGTTTTCTTTAGGGAAAATTGTTGGTTGGGGCTTGGCATCCTGTGGCATTTTGTAATAGCAAGCTGAAGCTTGCATAAGAATTACCTCTAGAATGACCTCCAGACTGAGAGATTTGAAATCTCTTAGCCACTGAATCTTTATTTTGTTACATTTCTTTTCCCCCTTTTGGTCACGAAGGCTTTCTCAATCCCATGATGCCAGGTCAGGCTCATCCCTGGAAGTCACGTCCCATGTTGCCACTGAAAGTCATGTCCCACGTAGGGGAAGAGGGTAATGAGGCCACATCTGAGCCACAAGATGTTCTCTGGGGGTGACTCTTATGTGTGTTTATAAGTAGGCTTAGCTTCATCATTACAGAAATAAGCTTCAAAAGGGCCAGCCTCAAGATCGAGGGTTTGGCTTATTAAATTGGGAGTCCCCGGCAATGCAATACTTTAAAAAATCAAAATGACTGCAAAATAATCCATAATGAGCAATGTATCAAAATGTCAAATAAAGACCTTTTGTACTGTGCCCCATTGCAGCGGAAATGAAATGAAAACTATGCACCCCTACACCCCCATTTGTGTGTATCTTTTGAATGTTTGATTTTTCCCCCAGAACATTAAAGTCGTTGAAAAATATTCACAAATCAAAAGGGCAGCGTATTAAGAGTCACATTAAGTTTAAATAGTCTATTTATAATAAAACAGACTGTTTTATCATTGTGCTTCATTTTAAGTTAGTTACAGATTATTTAAGACTGTCATTCATTCGAGAAGAGTCAAACCCAGTCATTCTCTCCCAAGACTTTCCATGACCTCCCTTGCTTCTCCAGCTCCCTTTCTTTACTTCACTTTCCCAAGTCCTATCTCAGCTTGGTGTGATTCACTAAACGGAAGCTCCCCAGGGGCCAGGGCTTTATCTCTTGGCTCATCACCTTGTCCCAGGCCCTTGAGCAGTAGCTGGCATAGAACATATGCTTTTATGCTCTTTAGAGCATAAGAATGCTTATGTACCATTAAGCATTCTAAGAACAGGCTGGCTGGGTTGTGTTCTAGGGCAAGCAGGCTCACCGCCCAGGAAGGAGCTGTTCTTGAAGGGTGAAGTAGGGCTTGACGTAGCGAAGAGATACGGAGTCACGGGCAGAGGGGATACACAAATGCAAAACTTTTCGTCATTGCATCCCATCCCAAACGTAGGGAGAGCCGTGACTGTCCCACTTCATTGATTCTAGCTATTGCATTTGTATTCATGGCCCATCTGTCTCCCCTCCACTTAGTCATTCAACAAACCTGGATTAGTTGGTGTATCCTAAATATCATGCTTCTTTGTAACGTGACTTGCCCCTCAGCTTCTATGTGCCAAAGAGTTTTCCATTTCACTGAAAAATAATTTTATTGTAACATACAAAATTTCCCATTTTACCCACTTTCAAAAATAAAATATGGTGGAATTAGTTACATTCCCACTTTTGTGCTCCTGCTACCACCATCCATTATCAAAACCTTTCCATCACCCCAAACAGGAACTCTGTACCCATTAAGCATTAATTCCCCATTCTTTCCCACCCCTGGCCTTGGAAAACTGTAATCTACTTTCTGTCTCCATGAATTTGCATGTACTAATTATTTCATATTGGTGAGATCATATAATATTTTGCATCTGCCTTATTTTGCCTAAGGTTCATGCATATCTAGCATGTATTAGAACGTCATTCCTTTTTATAACTGATTAATATTCCATTATATAGGTATACCACATTTTGTATATCCATTCATCTATTGCTGCATACTTGTGTTGCTTTTGGCTATTGTGAATAATGCCTCAATGACTACGTACAAATATCTGTTTAAGTCCCTGCTTTCAGTTCTTTGGGGTATATTTATCCAGAAGTGGGATTACCAGGTCCCCACCCAACTGTTTTCCACAGTGGGTGCCCCATTTTATATTCCCAATAATAATGCATGGGGCTTCCTGTTTCTATGCTTGTAATTTTCCATTTAATTAAATTTAATTCCATGTAATTCCATGTACACTTGTGATTTTCTATTTTTTTAATAATAGCCATTCGGGTAAGTGTGGAGTGGTATCTTATTGTGGGTTTTTTTTTTTTTTTTTTTTTTTTTTTTTTTTTTTTTTTTTTTTTTTTTTTTTTTTTTTTTTTTTTTTTTTTTTTTTTTTTTTTTTTTTTTTTTTTTTGATGCATGGTCCGGGAATTGAACCTGGGTCTTCCACATAAAAGGCAAGCATTCTACCACTGAACTACCTGTGTATCCTCACTGTGGTTTTGATTTGCATTTCCCTAATGGCTAATGATGTTGAGCATCTTTTCATGTGCTTATTAGGTATTTGTATATCTTCTTTGGAGAAATGTTTATTCCAGCTTTTGCCCATTTTTAAATTGGATTGTTTGTCTTTTTCTTGTTGAGTTGTAAGATTTTTAAATATATTCTGGATATTAAACCCTTCCCAGATAGATGGTGTTCTAGTTTGCTAGCTGCCAGAATGCAACACACCAGAGACGGATTGGCTTTTAATAAAAGGGGATTTATTTTGTTAGTTCTTCAGAGGAAAGGCAGCTAACTTTCCACTGAGATTCCTTCTTATGTGGGAAGGCTCAGGGTAATCTCTGCTGGCCTTCTCTCCAGGCCTCTGGGTTCCAGCAGCTTTCCCTGGGGTGATTCCTTTCTGCATCTCCAAATGCCTGGGCTGAGCTGTAAGTGCTGAGATGAGGTATGCTGAGCTGCTTGGGCTGTGCTACATTGAGCTCTCTCATTTAAGCACCAGCCAGTTAAGTCTAACGTCATTCATTGCAGCAGGCACGCCTCCTAGCCGGCTGCAGATGTAATCAGCAACAGATGAGGTTCACGTACCATTGGCTCATGTCCACAGCAACAGAACTAGGTGCCTTTACCTGGCCAAGTTGACACCTGAATCTAACTACCACTGATGGTTTCCAAATATTTTCTCCCATTTTGCGGGTTGTCTTTTCACTTTCTGGATAATATCCTTTGAGGCACAAAAGTTGTACATTTTGATGAATTCCCTTTTAGTCCTTCCCAGGAATTTTGTTTTCTTTCATGCCAGAAACTCTAATGTGTCACCTGATTCTTCAGTCCTCTAAGTTTTTACTCTCTTTTTTTTTTGTAAATATTGCTACTTTTGCTATCATACAGCACATCAAATTAAAACAACTATCAATGACACAGCACCCATCTTAAATCTGATATAACAAGCCTTGCACAACGAATTCCATTTATCACCTGCCCTAAATCAGTTGTTAATACACTTGGATGCTTTAGTGTAGATAATATGCATGTCTTGTTTCCTACCCAAATGTCCAACGATGGTTTGATTTCATGACTCAGAATTGGCTTTTTCCTCCTGCACTTTTGTTTTTTTCTTTCTCTGCTGGGTTTTGAGTTCTGCCTGCTTGCAGGGATCTGGGGTCTTTGCAGAGGTCACAGGTGTTCATAGCTGTCCCCATTCATGGCTTGTAGTGTCCAAGGGCATGTTTTTCAGACACCGTGTTTGTGCTAAAAGCATCTTCCAAGTAAAATGTTTGCTTTATCAAATAGGTCTTTTTGTAGCTGGTCAGACCCTTAGACAAAAGAATTGATCCAGTGACAGTTCATCACTATAATCCTGATGCTAAAGGGTGAGAAAAGTCTGTGTCCCTCTATGTGTCAGCTTTGGGCGACTTGAAGGTGACACACCTCAGCAAAATGTGTCAAGAGTTTGGGCCTTGAAATAAAAACCCATGTTATGCTTCTTGTCTCATAGAGTTATCAGCTTGTATTTAAATGTTGGAGCCAGGAAAGCTCTTAACTGCTCACCTCGGTGATTGTTTATGAAGCCCTCTCTACCATTTTCATCATCCCCCGAAAGGAATCCCAAAACCTTAGCCCTAACTTCGCTATTCCCTCCAGTCCTAGGCAGCTACTAATTTCTTCTCTGCCTCCATAGATTTACCTCTTTTGGGCATTCTTATAAATAGAGTCATACAGGGTGGGCCATGTATGCAGGCAGAGTTCTTGCCTGCCATGCCGGAGACCCGGGTTCGATTCCCAGTGCCTGCCCATGCAAAAAAAGAAAGAAAGAAAAAAAAAAAAAAGAGTCATACAATATGTGGTTCTTTGTGTCTCTCTTCCTTCACTTAGCATTTTTTTTCAAGCTTCATGTTGTTGCATGCATCAGCATCCATCTATTTTAATAGCTAAATCATAGTCTATTAGGTGGATATGTATTCTCCCTTCATCAATTGATGGGCATTTGGGTTTTTTCCACTTTTTGGCTATTATAAATAATGCTGCTACGGAGATCCGTGTACATGTTTTTGGGTGGACATATGTTTTCATTTCTCTTGGGTATAAAGTCTACCTAGGAGTGGAAATGCTGCGTCACATGGGAGGGACCACTTCTTACTGTCCCTGCAGCCGCTTCTGGCATGGCCCAGGAGATGGGCAATGGAGAGTGGATGTGAGAGACTGAGACCACCCATGGTCACCCTTGCTCTAGCTTCCACCGTGCTGTCAACCACAGCACCCTTCGCCCGCCATCACCATTTTACAGTCAAGGACACCGAGACCTAGAAGGAAGTAGGGACTGACTCCATTCATTGGTCTTGGCCAGGGGTGGGCCAGCTGAGAGCTGAGGCGCCATGCCTAATGAGGAAGCTGGCCCTGAGTGTTGGAGGTGCTGGGAACTGGCTTGTCATAGCCGAGCTCAGGGTCCCCGGGAAGACTGCTCTGTTCACCTCCCATCCCTTCTCTCTCACAGGGTGCCTCTGCCAACTGGTGGAACCATCGCCATTTTCAGCATCATGCCAAGCCCAACGTCTTCCACAAGGATCCAGACGTGAATATGGTGCATGTGTTTGTCCTGGGGGAATGGCAGCCCGTTGAGGTAGGAGGAAGGGAGCGAAGTCGGCGTGGGAAATTTCTGGCCTGAGCAGGGCACAGGGGAGGAGTTTTGTAGAGTGTGGATGTTCAACCAGACACAACCACATCCGATGCTCCCCAGAGACCTTTCCTAGATGCTCTGATTAGCTCCAGCTGCAGCCTGAGTGAGCCTTTGAGCCTTTAGACGTGCAAAAGGACAGAGGCTTCACATATAAATTATGAAGGCATCTCCTTACCAGAGTGCTGGGTACCTCTCTCCCTCCCCGGCCAGGGAAGAGCATTTCCTGGTTTGTTTCTTCTCCGAGGAAAGGGAAATCTGGTTCCAGTTTAGCAGAAAGGGATGGTTCCAGGGCACAAGCTTGGTCCCCAACTGGCTGGCTCATTTGAAAGAGACCTTATCTGAGAGTCCCCTGTCCTGGGAGGATGCGGGATGGACTGGTCCATTTAGCTTTACAAACAGACGAGAAGACGAGTCCTATTAAGAAGATGGGATACGGTCAGAGTCACATAATTTAGGGACCAGTCTTTGGTTATATTAGTTCATGTTGGTTATAAATATAAAGCATACTTGTTAGAAGCATTTAAATAATACAGAGATGTACCAGATAAAAAAGGTGATCTCCTCTTATCTCCACCACCCTCTCCTACCCCAGATTTCAAGCCCCTAAGGGGCTGTTGTTAATCCTGTGCTATGGATCTCTGCAGATATTTTTCTCTGTGTGTATAACACACATACAGCTGTTTTTTTTAAAAAAAAAACAAAAATGAAAAATTTTGCATTCTCATCTGCAAATATGGAGCTCTTTCAGTGTGCAGATTGGCCTCGTCCTTCTTGTGGACGGTACCATATCCTGTTATATTTCTCTACCAAAACGTCATCCGCACGATTTTATAAAACAGGCAAATCTGATGTCATTAATTAAGTTTCTTGGGTTTTTTTTTTTAAGTTTTATCGTGGTAAAATGGCTCCCTTAAAGTTGCCATTTTCCCCATTTTTAATTCAGTGGCATTACTTATACTCTGTGCTATGCAACCACCACCAACATCCATTCCCAAAACTTTCTCATCCCCTCGCTCTCTTGAGTTCCTTTGGAATAAAAGCAAACCTGATGCATTGAAAGAATGTACTCATTAACACATGCTTTCCAGACTAAGCTTCTATGTGAGAAAGACTGCTAGGGTTCTGTTTACCCCCCAAATTTGCGTATGCTTTGGTTTTGTGAACCAAAGTGGAGAAGTTTCTTGGTGCTTTCATGCATATCTTAAGACTCACAGTGCCGGACGCAGAGGAGGGGTTCAATAGCACTGTCCAAATGATCTCAGTAAAATGTGGTATCTTGAAAAAAGTCATATTTCTGCACAGTTTAGCATCCAAGTCTTGGAATAGAGAGAGAAGAGAGCCTCCCTGTATTAGACAGGGTTCTTCAAGGAAACAGAAGCAACAGAAGATATTGATGTATAGATTATGAGGTTCATGATGAGAATTGGCTCCAACTGTAGGAATGGACAAGTCCAAATGCCATAGGGCAGGCTGCAAGCTCGCAGCAACTCCGAGGAAAGTTTTCGGTGAATTTCCCAGGAGAAGATGGCTGGCTCAAGTAGAGATGACAATTCTCCCTTCCGACAGCTGAAATCATCAGTTCTCCCTTTAAGGCCTTTCAGCTGAATAGATGGGACTTCTGTCATTGCTGAATGCAGTTTGGTTAATTGTAGATGTAACTAGCTGTAGGTGCAGTTAACTTAGTGACAATTTAAATCCAGGAAATGTCCTCACAGTAACAGTCAGGCCAGTCCTCGCTTGACCACACAAGTAGACGCCGTAATATGGACAAGCTGACATTGTACCCCCTCTCTCCTGTGTCATGTCCCCCCAAAACAGTATCTGAGTGGGTACATGGGTCTTTCAGTGGAAATGAGCCAAATTTTTGTAATTTGGAAGCATTGCATCTTCCAGGGTTGGCAGGGATTGTCTTCTCTGCCAAACTGCAGGCCTTTGTTTTCCTTCTAGGAAACAGTTTGGCTGGCTTTGATGAGAGGTGCGTCGATGGTATAGAGCTGATTCACTTGTTGCCTTCTGATAAGTGGAGACACAGCCCTCCCTTTCTCGTTGAGGGCTTCCTGTTGTAGAGTTGTTAGCTGCCCTGACAGGTGTTCTCTGCGTCTCTAACCACAGAACCCCATCAGAGGCTCCTTTCCTCTCTCTGCACCGTGGCCAGCGATACCTCTTCTCACATCCACTCCCTTAGGTACTTCTCCAGTGTCTGGCTTCTGGGAGAAGGGTGGGGTGAGATGGTGCAGGGATCTAGCTGCCGATAACTATTGGGAATCCGTGGAAACCCTCCTCTCTCCCACACTCCACACTCATGGGGGACAAAGGCTCATTGTTTCCTGGTCCCTGGCTGAACCATGCCCTGCTGTTCACAGAAACATGGTACCCTGGGGTGGGGGGTCTTGATTGAGGTGACGATGGGTCTGATGGCACTTAGCCCATGCCAGGGCCACCCACCCAGCCCCAGACAGGGGTGTCTTAACCACCATCCCTACCTCTGGGGCAAGGATGCCTGCATTCTTGTCTCCCAAGATGGACAAACAGATCAGCACAGCCAGTCAGCTCCTGGGAGCTGCCCCAGCACATCATAACGTGAACAGGGGGCCTCTGCAGTAAAGACTCCTTTCCTAGCTGATTTTCTGCCTTTTGATCTTGTTTATGACTTCCGAGAGGATTTTTTTTTTTTTTTTTTTTTAGTGTAGCAAAATGTATCACCTTTTCCCTTGGAGATTCCTCTCATTCGTTTTATGCTGAGAAAGTCCTTCCTATATATTATTTTCAGCATTTTATGGTTTCACTTTATTTTTCCTTTTTTTTTGATGGTGCAAGGGTTTCATTTCATGGGAGGTGCATACGTGCTCTCCAGGTCTTTTAGGAACACTTACCCTTTTTGGAATTGATTTTTTTTTATCCAAATGAACAAATGATCTTCCTCATGCCTTCTTTTTTTATTTTTATTTTTTAATTTATTTTTATATTTTATAAACTTTTTTTATTAATTAAAAAACTTAACAAAAGAACATTAAGATATCATTCCATTCTACATATATAATCAGTAATTCTTAATATCATCACATAGTTGCATATTCATCATTTCTTAGAACATTTGCATCGATTTAGAAAAAGAAATAAAAAGACAACAGAAAAAGAAATAAAACGATAATAGAGAAAAAAAGATTATACATACCATACCCCTTACCCCTCGCTTTCATTTATCACTAGCATTTCAAACTAAATTTATTTTAACATTTGTTCCCCCTATTATTTAT
>PVIY010057861.1:0-12697 GCA_004026745.1 Myrmecophaga tridactyla
TATATACATCCAAATCAGAAGGCAACCGTGAAATGTCATTTTATTTTTAAAGATCCTCAAGGCAATATACTGTGAGATATTATGTTATATTAAATTTCACAAACACAAATGAATTTGGGGATCTTAAACTCCAAAATATTATTGTGGAAAGCACAAATCCAAGTACTAGCCTATGCTTGCTACAGTATGCATAAAATCCCTTCCTTTAATGGTTATAAATATATATGTTAGCAAGCACATTCAAATCCCAAAAGTGTATTCAATTTAAAGAAGAAGGAGGCATGACAATCATGTTATTTTAAAATGTTTCCAGATGATTACAAATTTGGATGTTAGACTCATGTCAAATTTTCTAATATGGCAACTCTTTTTATCAAGTGATTTTGTACTCTTTCCTAACAGTTATGTTTTTCCATCAGTCCTTTAGGTATAGCGGTGTACAGGGCAGCAGAAAGTATTCTAGAGGGAGATATACATTATTTGCAACCCAAAACAGTGAAATGCCTTTTAAAAATCAGTTTTCTTTCTTGAAATACCTATCAATAAATTGACTATCTTGGGCTCTTTGCAGCATGTCTCACCATTATTAATGTTTTTCCACATTGTGACTTAATGGTAGCATAAGGTTCTCTAGTCATATGCTCATTATCCCTCTGATGTCCTTGTGTGGGTTTTTGTGACATCTTTCTGTCAGTAAGAAATCATGGTCATTTCATTAATATAATATCATTGTTTATGTAGTCCTCAAAACAGCTATGAAATAAATATAACTCAATGAGCATTAACAAAATTGTTTTAAAAGCTATTGCTGAAAGACTTAAATCATGATATTTTCCACAAGTCCTATATGATTTCTAATATCCTTTTTTATACCATCAAATTTGTTTCTGACTTAGTAGAAGGTGAAGAAAGAAAAGTCTTATATTAGGGTTCTCAAGGGAATCAGAACTGACAGGAAATCTCTATCTATCTGCATCTGTATCTTTATCAGTAAATATAGATTGATATATAATGTAAATATTAGGAGATTTTAAAAATTAGAATTGGTTCATGTGACTATTGTAAAGATTAAGTCCAAATTCTGCAGGGCAGGCCACAGGCTGATAACTCCAATGAAGATTTATAATGAATTTCCAATGAGACCAACAACTGGGCACCATAACATGGCCATCCAATCAGTGTTATCCAATCAGATTCTAATGAGTCTTAACCAGATAAACCTGCAATGGTCTGCTTTTAGGAATCAGTCACCAGACCTCCATTCTGCCATGAGTACCAGTCTCCTGACCTCTGTCCTGCCCTGAGGAACATGCCATCAAACTTCTTCCTGAAGCAATTCCTGCTATGCTTAATCAACCTGTAACCACCTTCTCTGAAGTAATAGCCCTTGCTCATTTGTTTAAGAGAGTAATCCTGTCTCACAAGATGAAACTGAAGTGGAATGTTCTCAGGTGGCTTGTTTGCAAGACCCTTGTAATTGATAGCATCTATAGCTCTATTCACCTACAATCAACAGTAAAGTTTGCCCAGTACAATGAGGGGTGTGTCTCCATCCAATTATTTTGATGTTTAAAAGCCATAACTGAAGAGTGAAAAAGTAAAAAAAGAAGAATTTCTGCTTCTACATCAGCTAGCCAGCTTCCATTGGGAAATTCAATTTCACCTTCATTTTTGTTTCCAACCCACAACTGATGGCACATAGCTCAGACTTGGCAATCCACACAGTTACAACATAAGCCAATGTGGATAGCAGATTCCTAAATGCATATCATGTCAGAGCTTTCAAAAATCCTTACTTTGCCAGTCTTTCATTATGAATATCACACAATGGGTTGGCTTAAATAACAGCAATTTATTGGTTCATAGTTTTAAAATCTAGATATCTGAAACCAAGATATCAAAAAGATGTGCTTTCTCCCTGAAGTCTGTAGATCTAAAATGCTGGCTGCTGAAATCCTTGGGGTTCCTGGGTTTGTTCTCTGCTTTCTAAAGCATGGAGATCTCTCTCTCTGCTTGTGTCTGCTCTAGTTGTTCCTGCTGATATCTGGCTTCTTTCTGTGTGTCCCCAGTAATATTAAGAGTCACCTTTCTTCATTTAGGCCATCTTGCTGCTACAAAAATATAGCCTCAGGTCCCACAGTGTCAACACCCTTGCACAGGAGGCCAAGGAATACCTCAGGAAGACATAGACAAAAGGCTTTTGTAGGATACTTACATATTTAGGAAAGCTTACATACTGGAGATGCAGTCCAGAGTGGCAGTTGGACCCCAAACAGAGCTCTGCAGTATACAACAGGTTACATGGTGCTTACATAGGAGAACAACAAAGGCATAAAGCCAAACCATGCACAAATACAAGACTTATTTATCACTCTCAGGAATGTGCATGGGACCATCTGGTGCAGATTTGCAGGGGATTCGTACAAACAATCCCATCTCTCACATTCACAGGGCAGGGCTTTGACCAGCGTCATCTGCTCTGTGTACCAGGTACATTCTGATAAAATAAATACTCATTTCTTTCTTGATGCTTGGCCAGGGCCCTTGGAACACTTTCTGTACTGTTTCAATAAACAAGGGGAAGGGGAAATAATGGGTGCACATGAGAAACTATTTGCTTTATGCTCCACCCTAGAAATCTTGCTAACCCTTACAAATGGGCAAAGTATGACCTTATGGGTAGGTTTTCTGGCACAGGAAGTAGGATGTTACATGATTGCCTTGTTTCTGGTAATGGGACACTTGAAGTGGTGGCTCAGGCAGCACTATTGTTATTTATAATTAGTCCAGCAGGAACTGATACTGCAGGGCATGAGGCTCTTGGGTTGGTGTTAATGATTTGGATGGTTTGTAGCAGCACCTTAGTCCAACCTTTTAAGGTGTTTAAAGTTGTTAGCAACTTAAGTTGTTTTACAGCTCCATTCTTTCACTCCACCATATCAGCAGCAATTCAATAGTAGGGTAGATGGAAAATCCATTTCATGTCATTTTCCTCTGCAATGTCTTGTGCTTCATGGCTGATGAAGTGGCTTCCTTGGTCTCTGTTGATAGTGACAGAGAGTCCATACTTTACTCTGGATGGTTGCTTTCTGAGCTGCTCTCTTTGCTGGGAAGGCCTATACCAAGCCTGTGGCTCTGTCCACACATACCAGAGCACATTTCCTCTCCTTCTGATACTGGTAAGGTTCTGATGCAGTCTACTTGTGCTCTGGTGCATGGCTGATTTGCTCATCCCAGTTGTTCTTGTCAGTGAGGCACTGACTGAGGTCATTGCATCTGGCATGCATGGTGCTGATTGCAAGCTGTTATGATACCTGAGTATTTCAATCTCAGTCCCATCTCCTTTGAGAAGAACCATAGGGCTTTTTGTCGTTTGTGACCCAGCATACAGTGCAGCCATGTACCAATGGTGTTCACCAGCACTCCTTCCAGTACTCCAAAACAAACTAGTTGATTTGCTTGATGATTTCCCAGTGGAGTTTGAGCTATATGCACAGGTACATGAAAAACAAACACTTCCATTCCTCTTAAACAGGATGCAATTTGTTTCTATATTTCCTGTCCCCATAAGGGTTTATTTAGATCCCTCCAATGTTGACTCTCCCATTGAGGCAACCACATATTCAGGCCCAGGTATATGGTCCAGCTGTCAGTACAGATGGTTATTGGAATGGCTTCATGCATCATCACTAGCCAAGTGGCTCATGGATCAGCCCACTGATGGCTTTGCAACATACAATCTTCCATCCAGATGGTGTCAGTATTGGGCTGCACTGCAGTAGCCCCAGTCCATGAATTGCCCACTGACCTAGGGGGGTCCCAGGCACCATCCAGGATAAGCACTATTCCTTCCTTTATATTCTCAGCAAAGACTATGTGTCTGTCTACAGTGTTATCAATGGAGTGTGGATTAAGGATGTTGTACTTCTTGGGTTCCAAGGTGGCATTTATTTCAGCACTCAGAGGACAACTGGTTATAGTCCCTCACTGTTGTAAATATACCTACCATCTTTGCTTAGTTTGACCTCTGACACACTGTATTCTTAAATATGTCTCTGGTCTACCAGCAATGGGAGTAGAGTATTTACTTTTCAAGTCTCTTTTGCAGGGCATTGTATGTGGCAGAGCTGGCATTCTAGAAGCCTACATCTGTTTTTTGCTTCTTTCCATAGTTGAGACCAATATCATAGGTACCTTTGTATTTCTTTGCCTCTGCTAAAGGCCTCATCCATAACCCTCTGGGTAGAAGGTAATGTTCAATTCACATGGCTATCCCAGCATTAAAACTCATAAGGCTTGTATTTGCTTACTGCTATCTTACTGCTATCTATCTTACTGTTGAAAGTCTTCCATAGCTGACATTCCCCAATTCCACATAGCCCCCTTCTTCATTAACTGTCATAGGGGGCTTAATTCTTGGGCTAGGTGGTGTATAAAATGCTACCCAAATACCAACAATCCTACAAAACCATGGAGTTGCTTTGGTGTTTAGGGTCAGTGGAAATGCTGGATCTTATTAATAAGTGCTTTCAGGAAATCCAAGTCTTACCAGACCATATAACACTCAAGTATTTGACTGAGTCTCCTGGCCCTTGTAGTCTGCTATCATTTAAAACCCATCCTCTGCTTTTGTGATAAGCTACTAGAGCAGGTTGCAGCCACTTCCAGTAGCTGGAAAGAGTCAGAGGTTAGCACAACATTACCAATGTAATGGAACATAGCAACCCCTTCTGGGCATGTCCATTTAGACAAATCTGCAGTGACTGTTCTGTGACAAATTGTGGGTCTGTGGGGATATTCTTCTGAGAGAATTTTAAAGGTTCATTAATTCCCTTCCCTTGTGAAAGCAAACTGGTATTCACATTTGGGACTATGGTTATGCTAAAGAATACAATGGCCAGGTCCAAAACAAAGTGGTGGGTACCCAGAGTCTCTCCTATTTATTCCATCAATTGGGCAATATGTGGTATAGCATCATGTAGAGGCAGCACAATTTTATTTATTTCCTAATAATCTGCTATAATCCTCCATGAACTTCCTGGCTTTCTTACATGCCAGACTGGGTTATTAAAAGGAGTTTTGGCCAGCTGTAAGGTTTACATGATGGAGTTCTTTGATGATTTCACCATATTTTGTCTTATGTCCCCTTAGGCAGTTGGTATTACTTTATGACTACTGTATGATGGGGAACTGGAAGTTTAATGGACTCCCACTTAGCTCAACCTCATATAATTAATTTAATTAGTTGTGCCCAATGGCAAAATTCACCTACTGATGTTGACAAAGCTAATCCAGATAAGATACCCATTTCCAAAATGTATTCAAGTATAAGGGTTATATATAGGTCATAGTTCTAGGGAAGCAATCCAGAAATTTGCATTATAGGAGAGACCTGCCACACCTTCACTGTGCCACCTCTTTATAAATCAATAGCCAGCAGGGATCCTTGAAAGAAATTTACATTATCATACATCAGGAAGCATTTTGCTCCCATATTCATCTACAGTTAAACTCTTCTATTTATTGTCAGGAAACCAATGGATAATGAGTTCAACATGAGACCTAGGTCTCCTGAAATATGCCTGATCTCTAGTTGACTTCAAAAGCTCTAGCCCCCATTTAAAAATTTTCTTGTACCTTATTATATCATTCATATGGTTGTCTTTTTTTTCTGTTATGTTTAATTTTCAGGATACTATTTTGTTCCATTAATCCTTTTGCATTTTAAATACCATGATATAGGGTATAATTGCAATTTTTAAACTCTTCCTTGTTTCAATGTGATACGTATTGTGACTGTTACCAGTCAAAGGCCATGAATTCTTCTGCCCTACATGCTCAATAGGGCAAGTCCTGAGAGACCGGGGTTTCAAAGAAAGAAAGAATTTATTACTACTATTACACATATTAGGAGAGCAGATGGTCTAAGGCCCAAAATTGTCTCCCTGAACTGCAGGATTTTGGGTAGTTTTATTAGAGAAAATGTTGGCAGGGTTTAAGATAATGAGCAGCATGGCTCCAGATGATGTAATTAGAGGGGGGGTTTGATTATTGAGCATATACAGATTGATTGCATGCTTAGTCACAGAACAAGTGTAGGAAAATGGTGGAATGAGGTACAGGTGACTTGTAGGTATGTTAGGTGGGCCCTGGGCCACCAGTCTCAGTTACCAAGATAATTTGGGAATTGGGGTGGGTTAGTTTCAGGCAGACCCTGGATGATGGCTTTCAATAACAGCCATCAGGGGCTATCTTAGTGATTACAAGACTCTATAGTTGAATAACTGGATAACTAGGTAGAGATGAAGGTTAATCACAAGGTTTTTACCCTCAACAGGAGTAGAAGATAAGGGGTATACAAACATTATCAGAGATCAAGGCAGTCGAATTATAATTCAGAGCTTTTAGGTATTTCTGTGCCTACTCCAATATACCAGAAAACATAAGAAATATTTAGATCAAATAATCCTAATTTCTTGGTTACATGATTTTCAGAAGGAAGTATAAACATAGGTTAGGAATGAGACAACATTATTCTTGAGTTTCATGATCAATGAATCACTATCAATTTTCTAGGATGGACAAAAGATAATTTCCTGTGTAGAGCTACTTAAACACTAGGAGCTGTGCCTACTCAAAGTAAGATAATCCACTTTGAAGAAACAGTAAGGAAGTACTGTGTATACATAAATCGTCATGGAAAGCTTAGTGGGAAAGAAATCTTCAACCATCTAGTATTTTCAATTTTGATATAATGAGTGACAGAACTAACAAACTGACCTAACCTGTCATGGCTGATTGAACTTCACCCACCTTGGTGAACTGGAGGGCCCCACCTGCCTATTCCTAACATCTCCAAAGCATATCAAATGTTTAACCACAGATGTGTAACCACAAAAGACATTCTCCATTCTTTTTTTTATCTTGATTTCAATAGACTCTGCTCTATAAATATGCCACTCTCCCTCCCCTTAGCATGGCTTTTGGTTCAGTAAGCTTGACTGCTTTTTTGGGCCATCCTTCTCAAGATCTCTAATAAAGCTTGACTTGATCCAGCTCTTATCCGCGGCCCTACAGTGTCTTCAACATGGTCCCACACCCCAGTCTCCCATCTTCCCAGGACAGAGACTGCAGACCCGCCTGGGGCCTGTTTCTGCTGTGGCAACCAGGGTCACTGGGCAAAAGCTTGCTCAAACCCTAAATCTCCCTCCAAGCCATGCCCCAGATGCAGACAATGGGGACACTGGAAAGTGGAGTGACCTCAGGGGTGGACACCACACCCCTCAGTTCTCCCACTTACAGAACCAAAAACCCCTTTCCACAGTTACTGGAATGAGGGATCCCAGACTCCACTGCCCTTGCCTCTGAGTGTGACAATCCCAGGGAGCCCAGGGTAATAAGGATGGTGGCTGGCCATATCATTTCCTTCATTGTCAACACTGGGACATCTCTCTCTCTCTCCTAAATACACGGTAGGGGCCCACAATAAAAGGATCCCAAGCCATAGTAGGAGAATAAAGAACTACTACCTAACCCCACAAAACCCCTTCCCTCCTTTGTTCCTTTGGGGAGCTCACATTCACTCACTCATTCATTGTCATCCCCACCTGCCCATCCCCCTTTTAGGAAGAGATATCCTCCATAAGTTTGAGCTTCCCTCCACATCCCACTTGTATATGAAACTGCCATCCTTTTGCTCCAAACAGCAGAACCAGGACAGAAATCCTGGACTGACTCCCCACTCCCCAGACCTCTAGATCCCATGATCCCCCCATCCCATCTGACCCCCACAACAACTCTGCCATTCGAGACACAGGCCATCCTCAAATTTTTTCTCATCATAAGCTCCAAATATCAATTCAATCATCACAGTGCCACAATACCCTCTCTAGCCTCCTACCCTTCAAGGCCTAGGCCTCCAGAATCTAATCTCCTGCTTTCTCATGTCTCACCTGCTGACCCCCGTCCATTCCCCCCACAATGCATCCTTTCTGGGAATAACCTCTACAATGCCTATCTGAGGCCCTGTCCAAACCTACATATTTCTCACCTATCAGGATCCGCTGTGTGTGTCCTGTCCCTTTTTCCTGGAATCAACCCCAGCAGTAAATCTACCTATCTCCAAGTGTACCATGACCCTATTCCTCTCCACCCCTACATCCTACATCCAATTCCCATTACAGATCAAAGGAAATTCTGGAAAACCCATACCTCTGGATCATGTCTTCTCCCCCCATACTCAATGAAACTATCAAACCTGGAAGCTATTACTGTCAGGGCAGAGGACAGCATCCCAATATGCCAGGCTTAAAGACCACTCTTAGCCAAACTCAAATTCCTGCTCCCACCACAGACTTGTGGAGACTCCTAACTAGTGAAAACCTTTGGTACTTTGTTGACCTTGACACCTTAATGCTGCAACAAGAAACCCCTTCTCCAAATATTACAGCCCTAACAAAATTTTAACCCCTTACAGCCATGGCCCTTGGACACTCCATCTCCTTCTGGCACACCAGGGAAAACACAAAACACCAAGGAGCAGGTAAATTCTTCCAACTTTCCAGCATTAAGTTGCTCCCAGCTTATACATCTGGACTCTTCTGGGTGTGTGGTTCAAGTGCCTCTTTCTGTGTCTCCCCACCAACTGGAAAGGAACCTGCACCCTAGCCTTTCTATCACCCCAAATAAACCTAATTCCCCCTGACACCCCTATTCCCACAAACCTGGTCAAAAACATCCCCCTCAAAATCAAAAGAGCCATACAGCTAATCCCCTACTAGCTGCGCTTTGTGTCTTCTCTGGGGTAAGTATGGAAACAGCAGAACTAGGTGTGTCATTACACAGCTTTACCAGTTGGTCACAACTGGCTTCAAGCCTCCTATCTTAAAACAGCTTATAGCTCTACAGGAATAAGCAGATTCCAGAGCTTCAATAGTCTTAGAAAACAAGTGTGGACTCAATCTCTTAACAGTTGCACATGGAGGCAGCTGTGTATTACTTCAGGAACAGTGCTGTTTTTACACTAATCAATCCACTTAATCTGATATGGAAACCAATGCCTTAGAGACCTAGGTACTAAAATCAAGGATCAAACCTTGCCTAGCTCCTTATGGGCACTAGGTAATCTTCCCTCTTGGTTCATGCCCCTTATAACTCCCTTCATATGTCTTATATTAATTTATATTAATTTTTTTCCTTCCCTGATTTGTAAATCTCCTACAAAAGTTTTTTTCCTGGATGAATCACTGCCATCTCCTGAGCCACACTCAAGATCAGATGAAATCAAAGTTTATAGTTCTAAGGCTGTGAAAATGTCCAATTTAAGATAAGGCTATGAAAATGTCCAAATAAAGAAGAGTTTACCTTCACTCAGAAAAGGCTGATGAAGTTCAGGGTTTCTCTCTCAGTTGGATAAGCACATGGAAAAGTATGCTAGCATTCTCTCCTTGCTTCTTGTTTCATGAAACTCCCCTAGGGGTGTTTTCCTTCTTCACCTCCAAAGGTCTCGGGCTGCATGGGGTCTGTTTATTTTGGTGGCTCTTGTGGCTCTCAAACTGTCTCAAAACTGTTTCCCTCTTAAAGGCATCCAGTAAGCAACCCCACCTTGAATGGGTGGAGACACAACCCCATGGAAAGCATCTAGGCAAAAGTTACCACTCACAATTGAGTGGGTCACATCTCCATGGAAACAGTAAAAAAATACCATGCAGGAACATTGAATTGGGATTAAAGTACATAGATTTCTGGAGTACACAACAGATTCAAACTAGCACACCTGACAATCTCGCTACTAGGCATATACTTAAATAATTGAAAGCAGGGACTGAAGCAGATATTTGCACACTGGTGTTCATAGAGACATTACATATATTTGCTAAGAAATGGAATCAATCCAAGTGTCCATTAAGTGATGAATGAATAAATAAATGTGATAGATGCAATGTAATATTACTGGGTTGTGAAAAAAGAAATGAAGTCTTAATGCATGTGACAACATGATGGAATTTGAGGACATTACACTGAGTGAAAAAGCCTGACATAAAATGACAAATATTGTGTCATCTCATTAATATGAACTAATTACAATATGGAAACTCAGAGAGCTGTTATCTAGAATACAGGTTACTAGAGAGAATGTGGGAGTAAGTTATGGGAAGTTAAGATTTAAACATAGAGGATTCTTACAAGAAATGTCGGAAAGGTTTTTTTAATGGTTGGTGAGGTATAACATTGTGAACACAATTAGCAGCTTAATAATGATATTTCTGGATGTCATTAAAAGTGGAAATAGACTGAAAATATGGTAACATGATAAACAGTTTTTAAAATTCTGTGGAACTACACTATACAAATATTGAACCCTAAATGAAAGTACAGTACTTTTCATAAAATGTGCTAAGATCAATTGAAATCAATTTTCCACAAATAGTTGTGATAGGTGGCATATATTCAAGTAGTTGCTAGTAGGTGGTGTGTTGGAATCTTGTCTTTGATATTTTATACCTGTTTGTTCTGTAAACCCAGGACTTCTCTAATAAAAACAGAAAACCTCCTGTGAAAAAAAGGAGCCTTCATTCTTGGAAATTGAGAAACTGGTTATGTCATATGATGACATTCTGTGTGTATGTATATATGTTTATATATATATAAATATACATTAGACTTTACATTTGTCTTTTCTTCTATTACATATTTTATAGGATTTTGACTCCTACAAGTTTCATTTAACAACATAATATTCATGTGCCTCATGCTGACATTCAATTCCCTTTAACCTGCTCAAATTTTCTATTCTTTTCTCTATCAATTTTGCGTGCAAGATTTCCTCAAGTTCAGTGATCTTTTTTTCTGTCTCTTGAAATCTGCTGCTGTATGTCTAATTTTTATGTTTTCTATTGTGCCTTTCATTCTCCTAAGTTCTGTTAATATTTTTGCATGCTTTCAAGTTCTTTATGGTTACCCTGTGTCTTCTATATGTCCTTCATCTACTTTGTCATGTTTTCATTAACTCATAAAATTTAGAAGATTTGTTTGAACATCCTTAATTAGTTGTTTCAACTCCTGTGTTTCACTTAAAATTTTAGCTTGTTCCTTTAACTGGGTCTTACCATCAAGCTTCTTAATGTGAATTTTTATTTTTGCTAGTGTCTAGACATTTGATTCTCTTGATTAGTTTATTCTGGAAATTGATTTCTCTCTCTTGCCTAGGGTTTTTGTTCTTGTTGTTGATTGGCTTTGTGTTTTGACTCTTCTTTGACACATGGTTCAATTTATTTTAGAACTTTAACATGGCTTGTGTTTAACTGCCAATTTTTTCAGCTGCTATTTATATGATTCTTGCCTGGCATTTATGGAATGATTTTTGAGTTTGTCCAATTTCTGCTGTTGTTTCATTCCCAGGAATATGCTTTCTTTTCCTTCTTCCTCCTCAGGTACTATTGGTCTGCTGTGTTTGTTTTCCATTTTTTTTTTGCCTCTCTATATTTCCACACTTCTTTTGTTACCTCTAGCAACTTATAGCTGGAGGGTTGGTTTTAGGAGAAGGATACCCCTAGAGCAGATCTACACCAGTCAGTTCTTTTTCCAGAGAAGATGTGTCCTAGACTCATGAAGTAAGTTGAAATCAAGAGCCTAGTTCCTGGAAGTGAGATCCAGCAGGGTGCCAGTCTTACCTTTGAAGCCTCTTGATTCTGTGATTTTCCTGTACTGACCAGCAGATGGCACTCTTCAGCTTGCTTAGCCCCACAGGCCTAAGGCTGTTCTGTGCTTTTAATTTTCAGCTGATCCCACCCCTTCCAGGGGTGTAATTGTGACAGTGGCTATGGGGAAATCAGGTTGAAACTGCTTCTATTTTCTTAACCATAAAGGTTTGAATTCTCTCAATAACAGCCACCTGGGTTATACTGGGCCATGACCCTCCTTTTTTGGGGGGGAAGTTTCTTTTTAAACCCCTGTTCCCTGTGGACTGGAAAAGATGTGATGACTCTCAAGCACCCCGAATCCCATCCCTGCCAGTGTCTGGTTGAGACTAAGACTGGTCACTGCTTTTTGAAGGTTGAAGATTTATCTAATAACCCAGCATCCTGGGATCTAGATTCTCTAAATGACAGCTGACACTTGAGTTTGGCACTGCCATCCTTTACTTGGGGAGTATCAGTCCTCAGGGAGATGTGTCCACTGCCTGAGTGGTTGCTGTGTTTTTTGGTCAAACCTGCCTCAGCTCCTACTTAAGGCAGGGCTGAAAACTGAGAATGCTGACTGCTTTCTTTAATGGGCTTCTTTAAAAAATGTAACAACTCTCAGAGATGGACCCCAGCACCTTGAGTCCTCCAATTAAGAGCCAGACTTGGTATCTGGCTCTATCTTCCCCTTTCTTGGTGTGGAGCTGTCTTTCAGCAACTGAACTCAACCAACTCCAAAAGTCTGTGTCTTCCCATCATCCCTGTTTCCTCCCACCTGGGAATGGGAATGGAACAGAACTCTCAATTTCTTTCTTGCTTGCACTGTAATTTTATCCATGCTCAAACCTGGTATTCAGCAATCTGAATTTGTTAATCAAATCCACAAATGGTGCCTGACCAAGTTCCCCTTCCCTTGCTCTTAGGAGAGAAGATTTCTGCTTCCAGGCAGTGACTCCTGACTTAACCTACTGTGCTTAACAGGGTGGGGCACTAGCCTTCACAGCATAGAAGGATTT
>PVIY010057862.1:0-12701 GCA_004026745.1 Myrmecophaga tridactyla
TTATAGTTATTTGCTTAAATATTATTGTTTCTTCTAGACCAGATGTGCCTACAGAGGGCAAACTTATTTGATTTTTCCTTGTATCTCTCAGATATAGCAAAGAGCGTCATATATTTGAGTTGAAAGTAACAGATCATTAAACTTAAAATGAATTCACCCAGGCAGGAATGCCTGTGCCCCAGTGACTTTTACTTCCTGAGACACTAGTATAAAAAGTCACAGAAATTGCTTGTGAGGTCCTGTATTTACTTCCCTATTCCTACAGCAAGGCAAATAGAAGGGGTTCAGTAAGCACTTGTGGAATCAATGAATTACATGAACCACAGAATGCCTTAGAGCATTAGCACCAGCCTCAGTTATGCCCCAGATGCTTAGGTGCCATTTCACACTGCCTCCAAGAGATCCTGTATGAGGCTCTCATCAGCTCTGCAACTGAACACTGACCCCGAAGCCACATTGACTCATGGCTATGCTATATGTTATAGTGAAGAAATGAAAACGGGCTAAATTCCCAACAATCATTGACTGGTAAAATACTTTTTTTTTTTAATTTATGATACATAACCACATACAAACACAAACATTCTTATCATATGATCATTCCATTCTTGTTATATAATCAGTAACTCACACTATCATCACATAGTTGTGTATTCATCATCATGATCATTTCTTAGAGCATTTGCATCAATTCAGAAAAAGCAGTAAAAAGAAAACAAAAAAATTCATACATATCATACCCCTTACCCCTCCCCTTCACCTATAACCAGCATTTCAATCTACTAAATTTATTTTAACATTTGTTCCCCTTATTATTTATTTATTTTTAATCCATATATTTTTCTTGTCCGTCAATAAGGTAGACGAAAGGAGCATCAGACACAAGGCTCTCACAACCACACAGTCACACTGCGACAGCCATATCATCATACAATCATCTTCAAGAAACATGGCCACTGGAGCACAGCTCCACATTTTCAGGCAGTTCCCTCCAGCCTCTCCATTACACCTTAGCTAAACAGGTGATATCTATTTAATGTGTAAGAATAACCTCCAGGATAACCTCTCGACTCTGGAATCTCTCAGCCATTGACACTTTATTTTGTCTCATTTCACTCTTCCCCCTTTTGGTTGAGAAGATTTTCTCAATCCCTTGATGCTGAGTTCCAGCTCATTCTAGGATTTCTGTCCCATGTTGCCAGGAAGGTCCACACCCCTGGGAGTTATGTCCCACCTACAGAGGTGGAGGGCAGTGAGTTTGCTTGCTGTGTCGGCCGAGAGAGAGGCCACATCCGAGCAACAGAAGAGGTTCTCTTGGGGGTGACTGTTAGGCCTAATTTTAAGTAGGCTTAGCTTATCCTTTGTGGGATTAAGTTTCATATGAACAAACCCCAAGATTGGAGGCTCGGCCTATTGCTTTGGCTTTCTCCACTGTCTGTGAGAATATCAAGAATTCTCCGCTTGGGGAAGTTGAATTTTCCCCCTTTCTCACCATTCCCCCTTTCTCACCATTCCCCCTAGGGTACTCTGCAAATACTTCCCTATTCACTGTTCAAATCACTCTGGGATTTATCTGGGCATCACTCTGGACAAATCTTCAAAATCTAATGCCCTACGCAAGGTTCCAAGTACTATGGTGTTCAATTAAGCTATCCACATAAGTTATATTAGGAAATGCACTAGTCAAAATATAAATTTTGTACCAAATAAACATTTTTTGCTTGTCTAACACATAACGTTAAAGTTTTAAAAGATTAATTACCATCTATTTTCAACACCCTGAATTACTGACATTCCTTTGCTCTTCCTCATGCAGAAATATTTTTAAATTTGCACATTTAGTCACTATCATTATACACTCTATGCATTCCTAGATTATACCATCTCAGTCTTTATTGTCTATCTTTCCTTCTGATTTCATTTGTGCCCCCAGGCCTCCTCCCTCTATCATTCTCACATTCAGCTTCATTCAGTGTTCTAACATTATCATATTACAGTTAGGTAGTATTGTGCTATCTATTTCTGAATTTTTACAATCAGTCCTGTTGCACAATCTGTATCCCTTCAGCTCCAATTACCTAATATCTAACCTATTTCTGTCTCCTGGTAGTTTCTGTTACCAACTGAAATTCTCCAAGTTCATTTGCTAATGTCAGTTCGTATCAGTGAGACCATACAGTATTTGTCCTTTTGTTTCTGGCTAACCTTACTCCCTATTAAGCATAATGTCCTTAAGTTCCATCCACGTTGTTACATGCTTCATGACTTTATTCTGTCTTACAGCTGCATAATATTCCATTGGATGTATATACGACAGCTTGCTTAGCCACTCATCTGTTGATGGACATTTTGGGTGTTTCCATCTCTTGGCAATTGTAAATAATGCTGCTATAAACATTGGTGTGCAGATGTCCATTTGTGTTCTTGCCCTCATGTCCTCTGAGTAGAGACCTAGCAATGGTATTGCTGGATCATATGGCACAATCTGCACTTAGCTTCCTAAGGAACTGCCACACTGCCTTCCACAGCGGTTGCACCATTTAACATTCCCAACAGTGGATAAGTGTGCCTCTTTCTCCGTATCCTCTCCAGCACTTGTTGTTTTCTGTTTTATTGATAATGGCCATTCTGGTGGGTGTGAGATAATATCTCATAGTGGTTTTCATTTGTATTTCCCTAATAGCCAGGGAAGTTGAGCATCTTTTCATGTGCCATTTGGCCATTTGTATTTCCTCTTCTGAGAAGTGTCTATTCATGTCTTTTGCCCATTTTGTAATTGGGTTGTCTGTCTTTTTGTTGTTGAGTTGAACAATTTCTTTATATATTCTGGATACTAGACCTTTATCTGATATATCATTTCCAAATATTGTCTCCCATTGTGTAGGCTGTCTCTTTACTTTCTTGACGAAGATCTTTGATGCACAAAAATGTTTACTTTTGAGGAGTTCCCATTTCTTTCTTTCTTTCTTCAATGCTTGTGCTTTGGGTGTAAGGTCTAGGAAAGTGCCTCCTATTGTAAGATTGATAAGATATTTCCCTGCATTTTCTTCTAAAAGTTTTATGGTTTTAAATCTAATGTTTAGGTCTTTGATCCATTTTGAGTTACCTTTTGTATAGGGTGTGAGATATGGATCCTCTTCCATTCTTTTGCATATGGATATCCAGTTCTCTAGGCACCATTTATTGAAGAGACTGTTCTGTCCCAGGTGAGTTGGCTTGACTGCCTTATCAAAGATCAATTGTCCATGGATGAGAGGGTCTATATCTGAACACTCTATTCAATTCCATTGGTCAGTATTTCTATCTTTATGCCAGTACCATGCTGTTTTGACCACTGTAGCTTCATAATACACCTTAAAATCAGGTAGCATGAGGCCTCCAACTTCATTTTTCTTTCTCAGGATATTTTTAGCTATTTGGGGCACTCTGCCCCTCCAGATAAACTTGGTTATTGGTTTTTCTATTTCTGAAAAGTAAGTTTTTGGGATTTAAATTGCTATTGCATTGAATCTGTAAATCAATTTAGGTAGAATTGACATCTTAACTATATTTAGTCTTCCAATCCATGAATGTGGTATGCCCTTCCATTTATTTAGGTTTTCTATGATTTCTTTTGACAATTTCTTGTAGTTCTCTTTGTATAGGTCTTTTGTATCTTTAGTTAAATTTATTCCTAAATATTTTATTCTTTTGGTTGCAGTTGTAAATGGAATTTTTTTCTTGATTTCCCCCTCAGAATGTTCATTACTAGTGTATAGAAACACTATAGATTTTTGAGAGTTGATCTTGTAACCTGCCACTTTGCTCTATTCATTTATTAGCTCTAGTAGTTTTGCTATGGATTTTTCAGGGTTTTCAACATACAGTATCATATCATCTGTGAACAATGAGAGTTTTACTTCTTCCTTTCCAATTTTGATGCCTTGTATTTCTTTTTCTTGTCTAATTGCTCTGGCTAGAACTTCCAACACAATGTTGAATAACAGTGGTGATAGTGGACATGCTTGTCTTGTTCCTGATCTTAGGGGAAAAGTTTTCAGGTTTTCCCAAAACACTCTTTAATGTAAAAGCAAGAAACATATTTGGGCTATGTCTTCATATGAAGAAGATATCTTCTGTCTATTGTATATGTGTGATCTATGTGTAAAATATTTAGCAACTTTTGCAAATGATGCACTGTCAGATTGGAATTAACTTTAGAAAAATGAAGAGAGTTGGAAGTCATATTCAAAAGGCCCCATCTCCCTATAAAGTATGCTTAACTTCTTAATAAAACATCCCTTTGTCACACTGTCCAGGATGCTCCACTTATCAAACTGAAGGACTCACTCACTCTCATGTTGTCAGATGAGAGGTTACCCGGCCAGGTCTGGTTTCTGCAGGGCTTTCTCCAGCTGTCTTCAGGTGGTCGGGTAAGAGCCTACCATCTCTAGCTTCTCTTTGTCTGCTGGAAATGTTCATAACCTCCCATGACATGGCAATTCCACTGGTTCTCAATGCGGAGAACACCTACCCTGAAACATCCATGGCTAGTCGGGAGGAGTTGGGGCAGAAGCAGTGTGGTAAGGCTGCAAAGAAGTGCCACATCCAGCAGTGTGGTGTTTGAGCACAGCCAGAGCCAAAAGTCTGGTCAGGAACTAAAGCTGAGAACCAAGAGGACGAGCCTGCAGAGTGGACGCTTCTCTAAAAGGGAAGCCATTACACCTGTCCAGATAAAGAATCTATGCACTATGTGCATATAGTGGTCTTTTCAAACACATCCCACCTTAAAGAAGGGTTCAGATGTCAATGGAATCCCCTTCTGAAATACCTCCTTAGTGGAGAAGAACCACAGAAAACCATTTCATCATACTTCTCTTCTTAATAATTCTCTATTTCTTCCTCCATCCCGAACCCTCCTCCTATATGCACTCTTAATTTAACGCAGTATTAAATAGTCCGATAATTCTTACAAGATTCTGAAAGAAAAAGGTTCTTTTAAAATACCCTAATATTTCCAAAGGAAAGTAGTGAAGGTCTTGACGCATATAAAATGCCCAGTTCAGAGTCCTGGAGCAGAACCACTTTCTTGACACCTTGCTTCTCCCATCATCTGGCAAAGTATCACACCCACCTCACAGTCCCAATGGCAAAATTCCTAATTAAGTTCTTTTTCCTATATTGGATAAAATATCATACCAAATAGATGTCAAAGTCAGGGACGACCTTTACATACAGCCCACTTCTTTAGGGACCTTTCAGTGACACTCAGCATCAACACCTACTATTCAAGTGCTGTGGATCCATCAAGGAGCAGGAATTGTGTAATTAGTTCTGTTATCAGCACTAATTACATTTACTCTTTCTAATGCTTTGCACATGTAACGCACATAATGATTTGCTTAAGTCTCTAAACAAACGTTGCAGGTAGGAAACCATCACACCCCTTTATAGGTGAGGAAACCATGTCAAAGAGTAAGCTGTCCACAGTCAGCTTCTCCTGGGTGGAGCAGGTCGAGGCTGGTGGAGTTCTGAACATGTATGTTCATTTGTCACAGGTGTTTATGTTGGACACTCAGAGCTCACCAAAGACTCCAAACACCTTCGATCACGCGCAGTCCTGTCAGCTCATCATTGAGCTGCCTCCAGATGAGAAACCAAATGGACACACTAAGAAAAGGTAAGCTGCTCAGCTTCAGTGCACAGGGCACTTACTAATAAGAAAGCTAATTTACTCCCAGTTCTTGGGCATCATAATCTAAGCTTAGGCCAAAAATCCTGAAAACATTTGTGTCATGTTCAAAAGTTTTCATAAAAGAAGCTGTTCACAATTTTACCTATATAGATTGTAATCTTTTAAAAAAAATCTTTATAATTTGAGGTTTGATTCTGTTTGTTTCAGTGAGAAACAGGTGAACTGCTTCATGAGCAATTCAGCCACCAGGGGTTAAGTGTACCTGCCACAACAGTCCCACACTGTTTAGGTAGGATCGTCCTGCCTTAAAATCATTCTTCCTAGAGTTGATGATGAAGCAGTGGCTGAACTTTCCTAATTTTTACCCTCTGGCCCTTGAAGAGTGATGATGGCAAGTGTTTGTACACTGTGATGAAGTACAGAGGGTGAGAAGACTTTCCCCCTGTCTCCTTGGGGATGCATTTAGACAGGCTAGGTCAGCTCTCTGGGGGCACACTGCCTAGGGGGGAAACGAGACCAAACTGGGCCATTGCACTCAGGCCTGTGCCCTTCGCTGTTATTGCTTTTAGGAAGTTGGGGGGTAACATTTAGGGGCTCCAGGTGACTTGTTCAAAAGTTAGCTGTTTAATACTACAGTGCGATTAATATAATTTGGGTAAAATTTCCAAGAAATATGTTTTTAGTAAAAAGTATATAGAATATTCAAAAGGTATGATATAATAATTGCTAAAACATCTACAAACCTGACACCCAACTTAAGAAATCAAGGTTTTTCAAAGTCCCACAGGTTTCCCCCCAAATCCTTGCTCCTGAGAAGTTCAGTTTCCAGTTGCCAGTTTTTAAGTGCTGGTCATTTTCATATGTTTTAGGTACCAAAATGCACAGTCCTTTTCACAGTTTTAAACGCGGCTTGAGAATTTTCTGTTTTCCCTCACGTTTTGGTTTGCTAAAGCTGCCAGAATGCAATTATTACCAGAAATGGGTATAATTAGGTTACAGATTTACAGTTCTAAGGCCATGAAAATGTCCAAATTAAGGCATCATGAGGAAGATACCTTCTTTGAGGAAAGGCTGCTGGCATCTGGGGTTCCTCTGTCACATGGTGTGCTAGCATGAAACTGTTACATACCCCAGAAAAGCCATGTCCTTTTAATCTTGATCCAGTATTGTAGGGGTGGACCTCTTGATTAGGTTGTTTCCTGGAGATGTGACACACTCAATTGTGGTGTGACCTTTTGATTAGATGGAGATGTGACTCCACCCATTTAAGGTGAGTCTTAATTAGTTTATTGGAGTCCTTTACAAGGGGAAACATTTTGGAAAAAGCACAGATGCAGATATTTAGAGAGCCAACATAGACACAGACATCTAGAGATGCAGAGGAAAATGCCAGCAGGACCGACAGGATCTACAAGATCTGTTTGAAACAGAAGCAGGAGAGGAGCCCAGCAGACATTGTCATGTGCATTCCCATGAGATGCTAAGGAAGTCAGAACCCAGAGTTTTGTCCCAGAGAAGCTAAGTGAGGGCCACAGATGCTTGGAGAGGAAACCACTGGAATAAGAAACAGAAAGCAATGAACCAGGAGCAAGGGCCTCAGATGTTGGCCACAGGCCTTCCCTGATAGCAAAGAAATCTCAGACACCATTCAACCTTTCTTTGGAGTGTAGGTATCTTTCTCTGGACACCTTAATTTGGACATTTTCATGGCCGTAGAACTGTACACTTGAAACTTAAGAAATCCTCTTTATAAAAGTCAATTCATTTCTGGAATATTGCACTCTTGCAGCTTTAGCAAGCCAAAACACATGGGAAGGCACATGGCAATGTCTGCTCGTCCTTCTCTATTGATTCTGGTTTCAGAATAGCTCTTTCAGCTCGTGTGGGTCCTTCTTGCTTTTCCCAGGGCATTTCTCTCTAAGCTCTCTTGGATTTTAGTGTCTTTTATCCTCTCCACAAAGGACTCCAGTGAAGGCTTAAGACCCACCTTCAATGAGCTGGGGCACATCTCAGTTGAAACAGACTAACCAAGAGGTCTGTCCCCACAAGAATGGAGTAAAAGAACATAGTCTTTTGGGGGGTACATAACAGATTCAAACCAGTACACTCCACCCTCTGAATCCCCAAAAGACAAGTTCTTTCCATATGCAAGACACATTCATTCCATCACAATATCATGAAAGTCTTAAATCATTTCAGTAACCATATTAAGTACTATGTTTTAACAAAATCAGTTACAGTGTGGTCTGTCTTAAGGCAAAATTCCCCTCTGGCTGTGGACCTGTGAAACTTAGAACAAGTTATCTGCTTCCAATATATAAAGGAGGGACAGTTATAGGATAAATGTTCCCATTTCCATCGGGAGAAATTGCAAGGGAAACAGGTCAGTGTTCCCAAACAGTTCCAAAAACCTGCAGCGCAAACTCCTAGATTTCAAAGTCTAAGAGTCATTTATAGAATGATGTTTTATCCTTGAAGCTTGAGAAAGCAGCAGACCCACCCTCTCTAAGGGCTTATATAGCAGCCCTGCTCTCTCTAAACATGGAGGTGAGGGTTCTACCATTTCCAGGCATTGGAGAGACCACCTTGTTCTCAGCCTCACCCTCCTCAAGCATCTGGGTGGCAGCCAGACTCTCTTCCTCTTTGAGGCATATTCTCAATGGTCTTAGAACACTAGAGTGGTGGCGAGGCTCTTCCTAATCCCCAGGGAATGTGCTCCACTCTCTCTGAGGCCTGAGGTAACAACATTCCTCATGAACAATGGGATGGTCAAGCTATTCTTAGTTCCCCAAGCATCTGATAGCTCAGAATGGTAACACTCTTCCTGAAAATGGGGTGGAAGGTCCACCCTCTTAAAAACTCCTGCGCAAGCTCACCCTTTCCACATGCATGGGTGAGTCCATTTTCCTGGCCTGAAGTTTCTTGGCTCTAGACCTTGGCTTCCATGGGTCTGCCTTTGAAGTCATTTTTCCTTCAATCTGTCCCTTTTCTTTCCTGTTAGTTTAGGCTGGCAATGGTTGTATTCATATAAATCCTTCAAAAAACTTGTCGATTTGGCATGCAGCATGCAGGTGTCCCAGCCGTCAGACAGTAGGACTTTCCACAAATCCTTTCGGGATAACTCTATCTCCAGTCCAGGCTTTTACTGAAATGGCTGACTGCTTCCATGTTTGGTTAAATCCTCACATGGAGCACGAGCCACTGGGGACTCATTTCCAAAAGCTGAGAATTTTCCACACTATCAGTTTCTGGTTTCTTTGTACCCAACAGTTCGGTTCTCAGCTTATCCCCTTCTTCTTGCATTTTGCTGTAAGTTTCAAGGTGAAGCGAGGCTGCATTTTCCACATTTAGTTTGGAAATTTCCTCAGTTAGACCTCATTGCTTTCAAATTCTGCCTTCCGTCCAACACTAGGACTCAGTGTTTTGACACTTTAACACAAGGGTCACCTTTCTTCCAGTTTTTAATGACACATTCATCATTTTTGTCTAAGTCCTCATCAGAAGTATCTTTAGAGTCCATACTTCTACCATTAGTTTCTTCAAAGCAGTTTAGACCTTTTCAATATCCTCAGAATTCTTCCAGAATCCTCCTCTTATCCATTTATAAAGCCACTCCTGCATTTTTGGTATTTGTGAATCACAGCACCCCACTTCTCTGGTACCGAAATCTGTTTTGGTTTGCTAAAGCTGCTAGACTGCAATATACCAGAAATGGGTTGGCTTTTTCAATGCAGATATATTAGGTCACAAATTTACAGTCCTAAGGCCATGAAAATGTCCAAATTTAGGCATCAAGAGGAAGATACCTTTTCTGAGGAAAGGTTGTTGGCATCCAGTGTTCCCCTGTCATATAGGAAGGCACATGGTGACGTCTCCTGGTCCTTCTCTACTGGTTCTGGTTTCAGTATGGCTCTCTCAGCTCCTGTGAGTTGTTCTTGCTTCTCCCAGGGCATTTTCTCTCTAAACTCTCTGGACTTTTACTCTCTTTTATTCACTTCACACGGGACTCCAGTGAAGGATTAAGATCCACCTTGAATGGGCTGGGTCACATCTCAATTGAAACAACCTAACCAAAAGGTCCTACTCACAGTAGGTCTGCCCCCACAAGAATGAATTAAAAGAACATGGTCTTACCTTGGGTACATAACAGATTCAAACCAGCTCATCTTGTTATATTTCTAGTTGTCGTGCAACCTATTATTCTTACTGGAATATTTTTTAAGTAAAAATAGGAAAAATAGAAGAAGGAATAATAGACTGCATTTAAATTATAAATCGTTTGATCCTCTTATATTATTGTAAAATGTTTTAAAAGGTTGAGATTTAAAAATATGTCAACATGACTCATATATTGACTTAGCACTTTTAGTAGGTGATTGCTCCCTTAATATAGTGAAATAAAACTATCATACAAGCACATTGAGCTCTTTAGGCAAGTGCTCTGAGCCACAATCCATACCCTAACATGCTTTGATAGCACTCATCCAAATGCTGCATGCTTTGTTTTCTTGGATTTCAGTCTTATTAGCAGGGGCAATCCTTAACTTATATTGTGATGCAGTGGAAGATTACTTATACCTGAGAAAAGTTTGTTTCTATGCTTGTCAGGTGCATCCTTAAAGTCCACATTCAAATCACTCGTGGAGGAAAAAAAAAAACTAAACTAAAACCAGATTACAACAAAAAGAGAAATCTGAGTTTTGCTTTTAAATCACTTTGACATTGGTAGACCCAAACTTTACACAATCCACATAATCTTACTAAGAGCTTTAAGATGTAGTTATATAAATCTCTTTATTTCTGACACTGACTTTAGCATATTTTCAGCCTACCATTTATTATCAGTTAATCCTCAGAATTCTGGATGGTTGCCTTTCTTTGCACCTTGCATCAGAAGCAGGAAGGGAAGATCCCCTTAACAGCATGATGAGGAAAAAGCACATGGGTGCCAGCAGGAAAATTGTGCTTTCGTTTGTTCCAGATTTTATCTGGACAACATAGATGATTGAGTTGCATTTCTATGAACAGTTATTGCAGTTTTTCCATATCTTTCAGAAATGTTGACCTTTTCAGTTTCTCTTCCCCCTCCCCTCTCTTGTTTTTTTTTTATTGCTGTGTCAGGAACCTGAAGTTAGGGGCATTTTCTACCCTTCTTTCCTTGCACAGTTAGCAATGCTTTATCACAGAACATCCAGGGAAATATCTTAGTTGATTATGATCTTCCCCAAGTCAAATAAAGGCTTTGTAGACTTTCTGTTTGGGTGTTTGCTAGAAAGGGTGGCATGGCCTTCCATTTCAGGGAAGGGAGAAAGGATCCTTTGGCTAAGAGTCTTAGACTTTTCAGAAACTGAGTCCAACCTTTCAGAAGCTGACTCCAACTCGCCACGTCAGTAATTCGGGAGTCCAGGCTTCCCGAGCACATGCTGAAGGTCAGAGCTCCCCCAGGCAGCCACCTGGTCGGGCAGCCCGCCCCCAGATTCTTGTCCCTGTAGCCAGACTGTCTGTTTTGTTATTGTTTTGAGGCCTCCTGAGGGCTGCCTTTTCCCAGGCACCAGAGTAAGAGAGTACCCTATCCTCAGAGGACCTTTAAGCAGAGAGGGGATGATGGACGAGTCAACAAACCTGTGTGATACTGGACAGATTTACCTTCTTTGTTAGTATCATATAGTTGTGGACCTGGAACAGGGGGCCACAGTGTCCATCTAGTTTTTGAAGCCCTGCTCTTCATGAGAATGTATATTCAGGTTTCCCAGTACCCCACAGAACTTACTCAAGTTACTTGCATGATGTATTAGAAAGTGACAGAAATTTGCTACTCATTTATTCTTTATCAGACAGCGCAGTGTTTTCTCTGCACAAAAAATAAGATCAGTCTTCAAATTTATGGGAGGACTTTTATTCTTTTCTTTAAAAAAAGTACTTTTCCTGCTAGCTAAACAAATAATAATTTTTAAATTTAAGACCATAACTTAACATTGAGAATAAAGCAAAAAATTATTAACATAATGGTTAGACCTTGGACATCAATGTCATGAATAAGATACATCATCATTTTATAATTATCCAGTTATTGATTTAGTTTGCAACTTAATGGATAAGCTATTTTCACAAGCTCCTAAGAGCAATGGAAATAAACCCCAAACTGCATTGATGAATTAGAATGTTCAGTAGATGTAGTACCTGGGATTGAAATTGTTTTCTCTGTACAAGAATCCAACCAAACAGAAGGAGCGGACTCATCAGGTATCTGAGCATACACTTCTAAAGCTCCTTTATCCAGGCTCCAAAAGAGCAGAAGGAGGTGCCAGAACAGGTGGGGTTTGAGCCCGTTTCTCAGCCAAGGCTCCCAGCCAGAGGTCCAAGGAGGATGAGTAACCCCTTCATGCTCCTGGCCACCTCCCAGCCCCCATCCCAGGTATCTGCCTTGGGGGGCAACTCGATGGAAGAACTGAAGACTGAAGACCTAGAAAGGAATCCCTGGGCCACGCTGGCAGGAAGGGCAAAGGAAGGGAATTAGAATTTGTTGACTGACTGACTGCTGCTTTCTTAGCTTGGTCTGATTTTGCAAGCTAAATTTTCACTGTATTGCCAAACCTTGCAAATGTTCACCCCATGAAGCCTTCAGTATTAAAGTTTCTCAAAACCCGAAAGCACTGAAGTTTTCACCTATGAGTTCTTAAAGCCTTAATACTGAATCCTAGATAACAGATTTGGTCCCTACAAAGCTCAACTTCAGTCCAATGTTTAAAAAGTTTGATTAATAAAAAAAGAGTAAAGGGCAACGAAAAAGGCAAATTAAAACAAGCAAAACCCAACAGAAATCGTTACTTCTTTTTTTTTTAAACTTTTTTATTAATTAAAAAACTTAACAAAAGAACATTAATATATCATTCCATTCTACATATACAATCAGTAATTCTTAATATTATCACATAGTTGCATATTCATCATTTCTTAGAACATTTGCATCGATTTAGAAAAAGAAATAAAAAGACATCAGAAAAAGAAATAAAACGATAATAGAGAA
>PVIY010057863.1:0-12696 GCA_004026745.1 Myrmecophaga tridactyla
AATAGGGTAAGATATTGGGTAATTGGAGCTGAAGGGATACAGATTGTGCAACAGGACTGAATATAAAAACTCAGAAATGGACAGCACAATACTACCTAACTGTAATACAATTATGTTAAAACACTGAATGAAGCTGCATGTGAGAATGATAGAGGGAGGAGGGCTGGGGGCATAAATGAAATCAGAAAGAAAGATAGACAATAAAGATTGAGATGGTATAATCTAGGAATGCCTAGAGTATATAATAATAGTGACTAAATGTACAAATTTTTAAAATGTTTTCGCATGAGGAAGAACAAAGGAATGTCATTACTGCAGGGTGCTGAAAATAGATGGTAATTAATATTTTAAAATTTCAACTTATGTGTGAGACAAAAGCAACAGATGTTTATTTGGTACAAAATTTATATTTTGACTAGTGCATTTCCTAATATAACTTATGTAGATAGCTTGACTGAACACCGTAAACACTTGGAATCTTGGATAGGACATGAGATTTTGTTGGTTTGTCCAGAGTGATGCTGCACCATCTTCTCTGAAGGGCAGCTGTTTTGCTCACCGACTCATCCTGCTTCTGTTTAGGTCCCTGGGTGGCCACTGCTTCTGCTCAGGTCCCCAGGTGCCTTCTCGGCAGGGCAGCAAAGTCCTCTGAGGCTGAGGATTGGGAGATGGGTGGGGGTTGCACCCGTAACCAGATGCCAACACTCCCGGGGCTACAACTGCTCATCAGTAAACCAAATCACTCCTGGAGGTGGTAACGCCAGGTCCACTGGGCGTTCTTCACCCCACTGCATCCTGACTGATGCACTGGACATTCTGTGAGATGCCACCAAATGCTGGAGGCAGAACCACAGGTGGGGAGGTGGGCTGATGTGCAAACGGTTCAGGAAAATAAACACCGCCTAAATTCTGCTTCCTAGCAACAGCACAAGAGAGGAAATTAAAAGTTTGTGTAGGGAGTAACAGAAATGAAAACAAGAGATTGGAAGGAATTCCACCTTCATCTGTTGAAAAGGCAGGTACAGGGAGGCAGGCGTGTCAAGGGAAAAAGGAGAAATGCCCACAGCAGGAGAATCCAGGCTGCCGTGAGCGTCCCCAGGGCCACCCGTCCTGGGCTGTAAAGCACAGCAGCTGCTCACAACTATGGGGTTTGGGCTGTGAAGTGGGCTTCCAGAATATTCTGTACCTTTCATCAGTGTCCTACTGCTCTACAAGGACACGCTCATGGAGCTTACACCCACCTTTGGAAAACTGTCTGAAGCCTGGCCACGTAAGTCCCAGCCTCCTGGGCAGATGACTTGGTGAGCGCAGCTCAGGGGGCAGTGTGGGGCCCCCTCTTCAGAAAAGCCAGGGAGCCCACTGCACTGCTCCTAGTCTGCCAGGACGGATGGGGAGGGAGACACGGACCCCTGTCCTGAAAGAGCTGGGCAGGGCAGAGCACAGCGGAGCGGTCTGGAAGTGGGGGCGTGCTGGCCCAGCACAGGGCGCACAGCGGTCAGCTGGGTTGGCGTCAGTGACGCGTTCTGTACTCTTCAGTTTCAGGGTCTGGAAGAGGCCATGTGGAGTCACGGCAGGGTCAGTGCCCCTGGACACCTGAAACTGGCCCTTCCTCCCTCAACTCACTCTCAAACACTCTTCAGAGGCTTTAAAGAATTGTTTCTCTCTGGGATCAAGGGAAATGGCTGCTGCTGCCCCTATATGTGCAGCAGCTGACTAAGGTCAGAGACTGGCGACATCGCAGGCTGGACGATTCAGGCCTGGATTCACCTCTGGGCACCTGCCTCTCGTCGCGGTGCGGCAGGAGGTCCGCGCTAATGGCCACCTCCCAGGCTCCCCCACATCAGGCCCTGTTCCCGCCTCCAGGCACCTGCAAGACGGCGCTGCCTCCCTCCGGGCCCAGGCCCTCCTTGGCCCTGCTCTCTCCCTTTCTGGGGGACTTTGAGCTCTGGAGTCAGAGAGACATGGGTTTGATCTTGGCTTTGCCCCTTCTGGCTGGAAGTCTGAGGGCACGTGCTGCCTTCTTTGACTCTTAGCTGTGAGAGTTCAGTGAGAAAGTACACGTGAAACAAGCCCTGTCCAGCACTTATGAATGTGCCTTTCCTGGACCAGTCCTGGCTGGGCACCTGTGATGGACACGGCAACTCCTTAAAGAAAGGGGCCCATCATTTGGCCCAATGGGTGGGGAGGTGCGAAAGGTGCTGGCCGTGCTGCACCCACCAGGATACACAGCACCGACGGCCTGCCACGCCACAGCACCACTCGGCTTTCCGGGGAGCTGAGCCCGAGTGCGGTGATGTGCTGCTGTGGTGCCTACGTGCCGGGGGTCCAGGGAGGGGTAGGGTAAGGTGCCTGCCCGGCCTGCCTGTGTGTGCCCTTCCTCACTCTGCCAGAGTCGGGACAGGTGGCTGGGGGATGATGACAGGGGCTCTACCGACCATCTGTGTGCAGCTCCTGTGTCCCTGCATGGAATTCTAAATGGAACTAGCCGGGAGGGCCTAGAGAAGGAACAGCTGGGGCCTCGCTTACTCTTTCCCAGTTGCAGGCAGGCCTTGGGGGGGCAGAGTGAAGGGTGGGGTGCACCCAAGGCCACCAGTCAGGCTGCTGCTTGGATCCAGGTCAAATGCAGGTTTGTTTGGTCCTCACAGAGTTAAATAAAATTCTTCATTAGTGGTCCATTTATATAAATTTGGAGATTTCACATACACATCCCTATCTGAAGCATGACCTGGAACTGAGTGTGGGACTGTCTCCAGTTGGCTCAGTTTTCACCACTCAGACCCCAGACGCTGCACGTGAGCTACTGCTCTCTCCCAGCTGCACCAACCACACAGGCAGCTGATCCCAGAAGTCACCCGGCCTGCCTCACCTCGTGCTCTGCTGCCACCATGACATCGGGGTCAGTGGTCCATGGTGCAGCCAAGCCACCCCCATGCTCCATACCTCCACGCAGCTCTCACCCAGCTCCCGATGGACCCACCTTTCCCTAGGCCAGAGGTGGCGCCTGTGATGACCACCACGGCGTCCTGCAGGTAGGCCTTCATGCGCAGCCACTGCAGCAGCTTGAAGAGGCTGAAGATCCCCACGCAGCCGAAAAGCAGGGGCAGGATGGCCGTGGAGGTGACAAAATCCATGGCTCTGACCTGCAGAAAGCTCCTCCTGGAAGGCCACACATCACAGAAATCAGTGACGGGACAGGAGACGCTGGAGGCTGGCCCGTCCTCCTCCTCGCCCCACGAAGACCCCTGAGCTCTTCTGCAGCCTCAGCCGTGCCCAGCACCCAGGCCCAGGCAAATGCCATGTAGCTGCTTTCCGCCCTCTGTCCTGACATCAGCAGGCAAGGGGGCCCGCCTTCACAATCCACCTCCATGGGGGGCGATGGTTCCAGAACATTCCCTCCACACTCAGTCTCCAGGTGAGCGGTCCAAAAGGTGGGTAGAATTCTCCTTCAGAAACCGTGGGGGGGGGGGGCGGTTACTTAAGTGAATAATGCCGACTGTTATTTTCAAGCCCTGACAATTTGTGAAACTAGAAAAAGGAAAATGAACCAAATCACACCAATTCCTACACTGCTCTCTGAATAGGCACTAGGGAGGGCCGGCTATGTCCTTGTGGGGTGTCTCCCTCAACAAGGGGAGACTTCTGGCCAGCCTCCCAGATGCCCCAAAGAGCAGTTCCCATGGGCACCTGCCCTGTCCCAAGTGGCAGCAGAGCTCAGGCCGCTGAGCGGGTCTCCGCCAGCTCTGTGGCACAGTCTCGACTAGCACTGCCAGGTGGGATCAGAAGGCCCCGTGAGTGTTTGTGTGAGAGTGCAGTCTATTCTTAGGAAATGCAGCTGCCTTCTCCACCACTCCCCTTAACTTCCTTATATCTGTGGCCCTCTCCGTTCCTCATCACCACGCATGCCCCATGCCCAAAGCAATGGCTGTGAGAGGGAAGCCTGGTAGGCTGGTGAAGATCTGCTCCCTATTCTGTGGCTGGGGAAGAAACGCCAACGGGAGCTCCTTGAGGAGTGGGCCTGCCCCAGGGTCTCCTGCTGCCGGCCCCCAGCACCAGGAAGCCTTTCAGGAAGGAAGAGTCTGAGAATCAAGAGCCCAGCCCTGCGTACCAGCCTGGAGAACTAGGGAAAACCCTCATCCACCTCACTCAATGCCCCATTTCCTCAACCCCACAAATGTAAAAAAATATTTCTGCATCCTCTCCGAAGACCCTAACCTTCACACTGTGGATGTAGCTAAGAACCACCACGGCGCATGCACCTGCTGCGAGTCTGAAGGTGGCACGCAAGGCCATCCTGATGCCAAGCTAAACCGCCCCCTGCAAAAGGGTTCTGCTCCCACCGGGAACTGTCAACTCCACGAGTTCAGCCTCTAATTTTTCACCTGCCTATCCAAATACTCCTCAATCCCTGGTCACCATAAAAGATGAACCACATTCTTGACCAAGCATCTGTAAAACTGACCATGTCTCTTCAGCCACTTCTGAAAACCCTCAGCTGGTGTCTGCCACGTGGGTAAGTTTTCTTCTCGCCCTCCATCATGCCAACCCTTGACCTGGACAGACTGGATGGTGAAGTGGCTTCTGAAGTCCTGAGCTCTCCACCCAGTACTGCTGGCAGCAGCTCCAAGTCCAGGGGCAGTTCAGGCCAGGTGTCCCAGCCTGCAGGAAGCCGCTGGACCCTCAGCCGGACCCTGACACCTGGGAAGTGCTCAAAACGTTCAGAGCAGGTGCCCACAGAGGTGCCGAACTCTGTGGAGGGACTGCAGGAGGTGAACGTGTTTCTGGGCCCAGAAGGGTTACTGTGGGGGGGCAGGCATGGAGACTGCCAGCTGTCAGTGTAGCATAGCCAGAAAATTACAGCTTTGACAGACACGACTGAAAGGCCCTGACTGAGTACAGCTTAGGACATGCCTGTATTGAACTGGGAAGCAAAAAAAAAAAAAAGCATTTTCCTCACTATAATCCTGGGACCATGGGTCCTTACTGTGCTGGGGGTCTCAGCCTGGGGCTCCTAGCTGAGGGTCTCGGGATGGTACCCCCACCCCACCACTGCCCCGGGCCGTGTGGCCCAAGCAGCCCCTGGCCTCAGGGAAGCCTCTGGCCGGGGCCTGAGCCCTGCTAAGTCCATCCCATGTCGGACCTGCCAGAACCCTGGGAAAGCCATGGGGTCCGGCACCAGGGAAGCAGCCTGGCAGCTCTAAATCAGGGTGTTTCAGAGACCCCCTAAGACGGCTCTCATGCAGCAAGGTGGCCGCAGAGCAGGGTCTCTGAAATGGGGGTGAGTGCAGCAAGCACATTAGGCGTACACAGCCCTGGCTCGCCAGCGACAGCATCAGGTCCCCTAACTGCCCCTGACTCTGGGATCCCTGAGGTCAGGTCTCCAGGGTCATCGCAGAGGCCCTGATTTGTATAAGCAGACTCTTCCCAAATAGAGGAAACTCATCAAATACATAGCTCAACATACTTTAATTTTTAGGCCTTGTACCCCTCCCCCACCTTTAGTTTAATGAAGTTAACAAACAGAGAAAAAGGACACAGGTGAGAAGTCAGGACCCCACATCCCACACTCCGTATGGAAACTGTGGCTGCCATCGTGGTGGTCGAGGCCAGCAGGGCAGGCAAGGGTGAGGGTCCCATCCCCTTTCCTCACGCCCAGGGAGGAGCGGATAAAAATAAACACTAGCCTGGCTTTCCACCGGGAAAGGATTCAAAATCCCCACAAATGGCGTCTCCATGCGACCTCATTAAAGCAAAGCCAGCAGCGAGGACAGGGGAAAGAAAGAAGACTACACACCACCATGTACGCTTCTGGGACCCCTCGGACACCTGACACGTCACCTCCCGCCAGCCGGGGTTCCCTGGTCCTGAAGGCCATTGTGGCCGAGGCAAGCAGGGCGCCAGGCGAAGGGGGTCCACTCTCACCGCGGGCAGAGGCACTGCCTGCATGCAGTCTGCCAAGTCACCGCAGAATCACAAGACGAGGCGGAGGAAGGACCAGGCCGGAGTCTCCCTGCCAATGGGGAGAGGCCGCCGTGGGAAGGGCGACACCGATGGCTGCCTAAGGCAGCGAAAGAGCTGGGCTCCATTCCATGGTACCTTGTCCTACAGGCGATCCCAACCTTCCTGGGAGTGGCACACATCCTTACGCAGCCCCCCAGCTTTTAAGCCACCCTGCAAGTACACGTGGCCACCCTGACGGGCCCTGGGTCACTGGGACTCCCCCATGCTCTCAGAAACAAGGGTCCCAACTCACTGTCTCAGCCTCAGGAGTCAGGATGGCCATGCAAACTGCACACTAAAATAATCTTCCCCACTGCCCCGTGTGGGGTCTAGATGCCTTCTCCCAGCAAAAGGGACAATGCCAAAGTAGAAGGAACTGTGCCATGGCTGACCAAATCTCCAGATCAGGAAATAAATCCCCCATATAAAGCAAGGTCAAAGGGGGCCTGTTTTCTCTGAAAAAAATGGTGCGAGGAAGGATTTACTATGTTTCTAAATCACACACTTTACTCCTAACGTCTCATCAATCACTTGTTTCCAATATATGGCTCAGTCATGGATTTGGAATGCAACCTTGATGGTATAAAAGGGGAATGGAAAAAAAGAAAAAGACAAAAAGGGGGGTGGGTGGGGATGAGAATAAAAACATCTTGCTCAAGATTTCTACCATGTGGAGATGAGCTTGCAGAAAGAAGAGCCAGAGGCTGCCCTAGTGCCCCACGAGCTGCAGCAGGCCGAGGGCACAGAGAGAGCGGGGTCAGAGGACTGAGCCCCCAGACGAGAAGTGCACCCGTGTGCAAGCATGCACAGCTTCAGAATGCTCGTGTACGCACACGTCCACGTGTGATGGACACCCGTGTGCAAGGATGCACAGCTTCAGAATGCTCGTGCGCACACACGGCCACATGTGATGGACGCCCCGTCTCCACTGCAAGGAAGATGCACTGTGGTGGGGGCGCCAAGGCGATGGGGGCACCCCCCCCATCTGCCTGCTTTTCCCACCAAAGGTCACCAGCGAAGCGTGTAAAGGTAGAAAAGTCCCTCAAGGGCCAGTACTCCCTGGCCCCAAGGGCCGGAGATGGAGAGGGTGTCGTGAACTTTGGCATTTGGCTGCTCTCTATTTTCCACTGAGAGGTTCTGTTAATGGGCTTTTGGAACCTTGAATTAGAAAGGAGACTACGAGCAAGAGATTAGCATAAATGTCACCCTTTACGGCAGCTATTCCACTCCTCCTTCAGCCAAACATCTACATTTTCAGAGGCTGAATCAGTATCTAAGTTTCCTTCCTTCTTTCAAGTAGTATAAACAGTAAATAAATAAAATTAATTAAGCCACCAATAAAAGCAGAAACCATTAACCACCACACCTGAGACTCAAAGGAGGGATCTGAAAATGCTCCAAAGTTAACAAAGCTAAAAAAAAAACAACAATGATTTTGGATTGGCAAGAAGGATTCATCATGTTACACAGAAAAATCAGGTTAAAGGGCAGAGAAGGTTCCAACTGGGAAGCAGGACACTGAAATCACGCGGCAAGAAGTGGCTCAGGATATCACAGAAAGCAGTCAGGATCCCGCTCTCACAAACCCACACCCTCTTACATTTCATAACTGACGGCCAGCTCTAATCAGCTGTTCTACTTAAGGTGACACAACAGCAATGGGAAATCTATTTTCAGAAAGTAAAAGCAGAGTAAAGCTGCTCATTTTTTGTCTCGAGTGTCTGAGAAGCAGCAGCTAACAGCTGTCTTTGACTGGTAAGAAAGAACAATATCCTACCTCGGATGGCAGCAGCTTGGGGGTCCTGGTGCCAGCGTCCTCTTTCGTCCTCTGACCTGGGGCAGAGTAACTGACGTGAGAGGCCAGAGGAGAGTCTTTAGGTCCGCTGGCCCTCCCAGAAGGCTGGAACAAGCCGCAGACAAGTGGCCAGTGGCCCATCTGGGGATGCCAGCCTTACGGCCCCCAGCTCAAAGAGTTCAGGCTGGCATCAGCAACCCAAAGCCAAAAGGAAGGCCAGGAGTGCCCCATCCTGAAAGGGCAGCCACACTGCAGTGAACTCGACTCTCCAGTAAGACGCTGAGCTCACACTTCTCAGCAGCCCCAGCCAGTGTGGGGGAAGAGAGGTGCTGAAGTACATGGCTCAGACCCGAGCACAGGGATGAGGGGAGCAGAGTACAGCACTGCAGTCCGACCGTGGACTGGCCCTGATCCTTCAGCATGAGTTTCTAATACCGCACCTGCTGTGGATACCTGGACATTTGGACACAAAACCCAATCCTAATGTGCTTTTTGAAATGAATTTTGTGTGGGAGATCCCACAAAGACCTAAAGAGGTTACCTAGCCTCTTTCCTAAAAAAAGCACAAAAGGCCCCAGCTGCCCACAAAAAAACGGATAGCACACTGCCGCCGCTGCTGGCGGGCGGGGTGCAGAAGAAAGCGCTCTGTTAGGGCTGCGTCGGGGCTGGGTTCAAGTCCACTCCCACCATGACCCTGCTGGTGACACAGACACCCTGACGAACTTTTCAGCAAGAAAACACACAGGAAAGCACTTTGTAAAGGCTAAAGCCCTGAGCAAACACGCTTACCGACTTCTAAACTAACCTTAAAAGGCAATTCCCCAACAACAAACAAAAGGCAGTTCCCAGAAAGGATTTCAGAAACGTTTTGAACAAAGGCAGCTGGGCTGACAGTTTTAAGGGCTAGTCATGTTGAGACATATTTGTTAAAAAACCCAAACCTGCTGTGTCACCTCCACAGCTCCCGGACACCGCCCTGCACGCAGCCCATGCACATGTATGGAGCCGCCTAGGGCCAGCCCTGGGAACAGTGCAGGACTCTGAGCCGGTCAGCGTGGTTTCTGATCTTACAGGGCTTACAGCCAAGAAGGGAGACCGACCATAAACACAGAAATACAGGAAATGAACCATCATAAGGGCAATAATTAAAGAGTCTTGTGGAAACAATAGAGAGGGGTGGCCAGACTAGAAAGCCCTTCATGCCTGTCCTGAAAGCATGTAGATTCACAAATATTCAAACACTGAGTGGCCAAACCAGGCCTAATCTGATTCAAGGGCAGGTGCCAGTCTGTGACTCCTGAATCTCAGGTGATTACCTTCAGGTATTGCTGTAACAACACAGTAAGTCAGAAGAGGTGGTTAATGGAGACACAAGGTCAGGAATCCAGTGTGCTTAAGGAGCTGCAGGAGCCCACACGCAGACCTAGCAGGAGCTGCAGGTGCAGGAGCCCGCACGCAGACCTAGCAGGAGCTGCAGGTGCAGGAGCCTGCACGCAGACCTAGCAGGAGCTGCAGGTGCAGGAGCCCGCACGCAGACCTAGCAGGAGCTGTAAGTGTTTTAACTGCTAAAGGGAAAAGTGCAGGGGGCAGGGGAGGGAGTGACTGGGTGATCAGGGCATTTGCGTAAAAGCTGGATGGAAACTGGATGTAATTCTGATGGAGTACATTTTCCGTTACCTTCTACCCACTTGAAACAGCAGAACTTTCATATTTCATTCCTTCTCTCAGTCAGCCAACAAATATTTACTGAGTACCCACTGAGGATCTGAGGCTAGGCCATATCAGTGAATAAGCAGACGCACCCCAATAGCCTGGTATCTAGGGTCTATGGAAGAAGAAAGGGACAGTAATCCAACACTTTCTCAATTACCATGGTGGGGGGCTACAAAGGACATGGGCCCGGTGCTCTTTTAAGTCCATAAGGAATTGACTCACTTGTGTGGCTCTTCCCTCCAGTAATGGCCTTATAATGTTTCATGGGATTTTCTTCATGGGGGGGCCTTCAGAGAGAAAAGAAATGGACCTCATTACTATTGCTTCACAGCGAGCAGACTCACGGAAATCTGCAGCAAGAAAAGCTTGACAAAAGCCAATTTTAGTTTCTGATGTACTTTTTAAAGCAAATTTGATATTCCCAAAGTGTAGTAGAGTGACCAGGACAAAGACTCAAGACATCAGAGAGACAAACTTGACAAAAACTCAAGAGTGAGTGCTCCCTGCTGTCCTGACACTGCACCAAACTACCTCACTCAACCTGATCTCAATCTTCACCCTAAACCTGTGTTTTAAATGGTACCAAGGATGCTCAAGAGGTATTAAGCTGTGGAAGATATTCTTTCAATGTTGAATACTTTGGTAGAAAGGAGGTGGAAAAGGACCAGGGCCTGGGAGGGGGGCCCTCGCCTGCTTGTCCCTTGATGACTCCTATTCAGCCTTCAAACCTGTTGGGCATCATCTCCTTCTTGAAGTTCTTCAAACCATCCAAAGCTCTGCTTGCTTCCCCTGGAGAGTTAATCACTTCCTGATCCGGGTTTCCTCTGTACTTTGTCCACCCTGTCATGGCTGCCCTTATCACAAAGGGCCTGATGATTTACTTATACAGCCGTCTCCCCTGCTGGATGACTGCTCCCTGAGACTGGGATTTGGTCTTTCCTTCAATGCCTCTCACACCTTACATGCAGTAAGATTTAATAAATGTTTGTTGAATGAAACTTAATCATGGGGATAATCTGATCAGACCTCCTCATTTCACAGATGGGAAAATTGGGACCCAGATAAGTTATTTTACTTGCCTCGGTTCATACGGCAATAAACAGTGGTCCCAAACCTGAAGCTTGAGTGACAAGTGCGCTCAGGATCCATGTGAACTATCTGCCAGTGGTCCCAAGATGCCAAAAACCCCTGCGGCTTCCTTTTGGCAAAGGATCATTAAAACACTTAAGAGCAAACAAATCACATCCAAGAATTAAAGTATGTCATTCACAAAGAAACACTAAAGGCTGCCTAATTTCAAGTAGTCTCATGGCTGAATTCAGATTTGTGCTGGTTTGAAAAGACGTATGTACCCAAGAAAAGCCATGTTTTAATCCTAATTCCATTTTGTGAAGACAGTTGTTTCTTCTAATCCCTATTCAGTACTGCAGTATGTTTGAATCTGTAATCAGATCATCTCCCTGGAGATGTGATGTAATCAAGAGTGGTTGTTAACCTGGATTAGGTGATGACATGTCTCCACCCATTTGGGTGCATCTTGATTAGTTTACTGGAGTCCTATAAAAGAGGAAACATTTTGAAGAAAGTTGGAGATTCAGAGAGAGCAGAGAATGCTGCAGCACCAGAAGCAGAGAGTCCACGAGCCAGCGCTTTGGAGATGAAGAAGGAAAACACCTCCTAGGGAGCTTCGTGAAACAGGAAGCCAGGAGAGAAAGCTAGCAGATGACGCCATGTTCACCATGTGCCCTTCCAGATGAGAGAGAAACCCTGAACTTCATCGGCCTTCTTGAACCAAGGGATCTTTCCCTGAATGCCTTTGATTGGACATTTCTATAGACTTGCTTTAATGGAGACATTATCTGGGCCTTAGAACTGTAAACTAGCAACTTATTAAATTCCCCGTTGTAAAATCCATTCCATTTCTGGTATATTGCATTCCAGCAGCTAGCAAGCTAGAAGATTATTTTAAATTCTAATAAATTGCTGCCTTGGTTTCCTCAAGGACTCAGATAAATCACCTGCCTTTGCCCAATGACTCTAGTTTAGACAACATGCCTTACTAGAATTTATCTGGGATAATGGTTCACCCTGAATTCCAAGTTATTTTTAGAACTGAAAAACATCACTGTGCAATTTAACTAGGAAAAGCCCTTTACTCCAAAGCAGAGTTTGAAGGAAAATCTTTGCAATAACTCTACTTAAAAACATGTAGTGCACTGAGTTTAATGTCAGAAAATATACAGCACAAAATTTCACATATTAGAAGGACTCGGGAAAGAAGGTCTGATAATCTGAGAGGCCTTTCCATTGCCAGCTTCTATGCTCTCACTTAAAAATAACCTAGCAGGTGCACTACCACTCCACTCTGCCAAGCATCCTAGGAGGCGACTCCCTGAGGACACGGCTACGACTTTTCAGGGCACGCCACAGCCAAGAGTCCATCAACCCATTTCTTTCACCTACTGTCTGATTCCCACATTTCTTCATAGATGAGTCTTCTCCTTTTATTTCCCTCTCTGGGCCTTTTCAGGCTGAAAAAAACTATGTGACAAATTCAGGAGTCTATATTAAAAGAAGAAACACCTTAAACTGAAGAAGTCCTTAGTACAGTCACCATTTCTATTGTCAGAATGTTATTAGCAAAAGATCTATCTTTTTAGACAGTGTTTAAATAGGAAAGTCAACAAATACCGTTACATAGCAAAGCCTTTTCTGGTCGTGTAAGCATTAGTGAACTTAGCCACAGAATGAGATGAAAGCAAACACATCTTAAAATTCAAATTTATAAGTGAGGAAATGCAAGATTTAAGTTTCTTTTTTTCCAGTATGGCAAAATGCTAATGGCTATTGAAGATGGGTGACAGGCAGATATGTGGGGATTTGCTGTACTGTTCTCTCTATTTTGGTTATCTTTGAGCTTTCCCATAAATCTTCCTTGAGGTTCAACGTTGCTCAATGGAGACTGAAAGTGAAATATATCTCACTCCACTAGAAGTATCACCCTGCTATAAAATTAGCTTTAAAAAAAGCCCAAAATCCCTCTCTCTCCAGCCAACATGATGAGCAGTCTCACCACCCTTCCCCTCTCTGAGTGGGACATGACTCCCAGGGGTGTGGACCTTCCTGGCAACATGGGACAGAGATCCTGGAATGAGCTGAGATTCAGCATCAAGGGACGGAAAAAAACCCTA
>PVIY010057864.1:0-12700 GCA_004026745.1 Myrmecophaga tridactyla
CCCCCCACTTAGGGGTCTTGCAGATGTCACGTTTCTTCTTTTCTCTGGGGTTCTGGCCTTCTCTTTCCCTCTGAGACAGAGCTCACACTACTTAAGCCCCTGTTTCACTTGAGCCTCCTTTGGTCAACATCAGGATGGATGTCAGCCTCTGATTTTACAACATAATTTAATCACAACTGATCAAATCACAAGCTTTGCCTTGTTACTAAATGATCTATCTCTTGTTTTCAACATCTGATATCAGAGGCTGAGCATTAAAAGAACGTGAACTCCTAACCCTTAAATTAAAAAAAAACCTGGTCTGCTCCTACTTCAGAACAGGATAACCTCCCTTTGATTCCAGCGGTCCAGGAGTCTCCATTTTACAAAGTATTGTGCATTTCTCTTGCTGGGCCGTGGAAGCTCAAGTGCCTGATCCAGTGATGTACAGAGTCAGCACCCATGTGATGTACTGATTGCCTTCCTCCCTGTCCCTCTGGCTGGACTCAGGCTAGAAAATGAGTCTTACCATGTCTTCTTTCCTTGTAGATTCTTCTACTCTTTGCTCTCTTGTAATTGCTAAATAAAGCAGATTTATAATATAATGCATTGTTTAATATTGCCTTGCTTTTGTGTCAATGGTTTTTAATCTCTTTCATCTCACAAATGCCTTTTTATTTTTGAAAAATACCCCAGATCCCCATGTGCTTCCAGCTAAATTCTCCCCTACCCCTTACCCCATATACTCCTTCAGAAAAGTTTAAGACACAGAAGTTCAGCAGCTTCCCAATGCTCAGGGTTCCTTCCCAGATCAGATTCCATCCTAAACTGCAGCAGGTGGAGTGGAGGGGCCTGGCCTACCTTCACTGTACACTCTGCATTTTATCGCCCATATCAGGTATGGGCTCCCCGTCTTGGTCTCTGGACCACTACACCCATAATCTCCTGTTGGAGAAGCATATTTCTGACCAATCAGGGCAAATAATATTTGAAAAGAGAATAGAATATTTTGTTTATGTCCAAAAACTTGGCTGATAACCTGTGTATCTAGAACATTTAAAATGTACATACTACTAAACTGGTATTACACATGGAGAAGCATAGCTTGAGGAAATGGTTGAGGTGCAGAAAGAAGTAGAGACACAGTCATGTATCAGAGCAATGGTCACAACAGGGAAAAGTTGGAAACACTAGAGTTGGTAAATTAAGTATGCAAAAAGGTAGGCACAAAACTCTCGTGTTAGGAATTCGGGGGAAGAGGGTGGAGTGGGGGAGCTCCAGGCCACAGTCCTCCCACCAGAACAACTGCTGAACCAGAAGGAACTGTCTGATACAACTATTTTGAGGTTCCAGAGACCACAAAAACAGTGTATTGCATCCATGGAAGAGCGGGAGAAAGAGGCTGAACAATTAAAGTAAAGAACAGTAAACTGTTTTCTCTGCACAGTGCCTGCTATTGCCCATCCCATCCCTGGTGGCTGTTTGCTGTGGGATCTGGTCACTGGCTAGTTACTGGTGATGAAAGGGACATAAAAAAACCTCATCCCAAAGAAGAGGGTTGGGCACTGCTGATTACTGATCATGGCTTTTTATTAGCGAATGGATAGTTGGTTCCCAGCTGGGGTGGTTTGAAGCTGGTATGTACCCCAGAAAAGGCCATGTTCTTTAAATCCATTCCTGTGGTTGCAGACCTACTGTGAGGTGGGGGTGGGGGGGAGAGGGTAGGGACCTTTGGATTAGGTTGTTTTAGTTGAGATGTGATCCAACTATGTTGTGATGTGGATCACATCTCAATTGACCCATCTTAATGCTTTACTGGAGTGCTTTATGAAAATATAAAAGGCAGAAAAAGCTGAGAGAGCTTAGAAAGGAAAACCCTGGAGAAGCTAAGAAAGGACCCACAGGACACAGAGAGGAAGTGACTGGAACTGGAAATTGAAAGTTACAAAACTCGGTGACAAAGGACAGCAGATGCTGGCCATGTGCCTTCCCATGTGATAGAGGTGTCCCAGATGCCAGAGCCTTTCTTCAGAGTCCAGGTATCATCCTGTGGATGCCTTAATTTGGGCATTTTCATGGCCTAAGAACTGTAATTTGAAGCTCATAAATAAATCCCCATAGTAAAAGACAACTCATATATTGCATTTTGGCAGCTTTAGCAAACTGAAACACTGGCTCTGAGGGCAGCCCTTGTTTCAACCCTCCTAAGACATGGGTGGAAGCAGTGGAAATTTAAAATTACAGTGCCTTCTAAGGGCTGTAGAAGACAGATAGCTGAAGGGCTGCATTTGCTGGGCAGGCCAGGAAAGCTCAGTTTGGGAGAGCCATCAGAGAAGCCTTTGGAACCCTTCCAAAAGGTCCCCTCCCCAGTGTACTTTGGAAATGGTCAGTGTCCCCGTTGTAGGTCCCTGGCCCTATTCTGGCCCAGAAAGACTGACTTGGGAAAGTCCTCTCCTGGGTGACCCTCCTCCCAGAATTTGTCCTCCAGGTAAAAGCAGCATGAGACAACAGAAGAAGGGGGGAAAAGTATAGGCCTGGGACAAAGGCCTTCCAATGATAAATAGCTGAGAAAAGAAGGCCTGTCCCCTATGAAACAGAGGGGACAACCAAACTCCTGTAAACAGGTGAACTCCAAAAAAACTAACATCCAAAAGTTTAAACAAGACACAGCTCCAGAAAGGAAAGAAAAGCCTGCACTCTGCACTTACCTCGAGCAGACTTTCTTGATACAAGGACTAAAGCCTAAGACAATCTCTGTTTTATCACCAGTTGGTTACAAAACCAAGAAACAAATATTCCAGGGAGTAAATCCCAAAGTTTTTTATATTTTAAAATATTAAAATTTACAGTGTGCAACAAAAGAGTACTAGACCAAAAAAAGTAACAGGAAATGATGGCCATCCAAAGGAAAAATATAAGCATACAGAAAAAAAATTACCTTATAAATGCTCAAGAAGATGAAGGAAAACACAGAGAAAGAACTAAATGATATCGGGAATTAATAATACAAGAGTCTAAGAGATAGAAATTTTAAAAAGGAACCAAACAGAACTACTGTTTGTACTGAAATGAAAAAAGCACAGGAAGATTTCAAGAGTAGATCAGAGCCAGCAGAAGAAAGAATCTATGAACTTGAAGAAAAGACCTTTGAAATGAGTCATGCTGAGAAGCAGAAAGTTGAAAGAAATTTTAAAAGTGAAAATAGCCTAAGAAATCTGTGGGACGCCAACAAGCACATCAATATACGCATTATTAGAGTCCCAGAAGGAGAAGAAAGAGACAAAGGGCAGAAGGGATAATCAAAGAAATGATGACAGAGAACTTCCCAAACTTGAGAAAAGACATGAATACACACATCCAAGAAGCTCAGAAAGCACCAATTAGGATAAATATGAAGAAAAATACCCCAAACCTATATTGATTACAAAATCAAATGCAAAGGACAAGGAGGGAGTTCTGAAAGCTGTATGAGAAAAGCTACATGTTATGTACAGGGGAGTTCCAATTAGAAAGAGCCCAGATTTCTCATCAGAAATCATGGAGACAAGAAGGCAGTGGGCTGAAAAACTGAAAGTCCTGAAGGAAAACAACTGCCAGCCAAGGACTTTATATCTGACAAGACTCTTTCAAAAATGAGGGAGAGATTAAGACCTTCTCAGATAAACAAAAGCTGAAGGAGTTCATCACCACTAGACCAGCCCCATAAGCAACACTAAAGAGAGTTTTTCAGACTGAAAGGTAAGGACACTAGACAATGGTTCAAAGTAGCATAACAAAATAAAGACCTGTGGTAAAGGTAACTATTTGGATAATTAATTACACATGCCAGTATTATTGTGGTGTATTGTTTGGCATGTAACTCCACTTCTTAGTTCCTACAAGTGCGAAAATGCAAATGCATGAAACTAATAATAAATCTATGTTTTTGGAAATACACAACGTACAAAGGTATAAGTGGAAACAAGTACAAAAATGGTGGGGGTGGGAGGTAGGCACGAAAGCGATACAGAAGAAGTATATGTTCATGCTACTGAAGTTAAGTTGGCATGAGAACAAATATGATTGTTATAAATTTAGGATGTTAAATTGTAACCCCATTGTAACCACTAGGGAAATAGGTGAAAAATATATCCAGATAGAAGACAGAAGGTGCTCAATACAGTACTACACGAAAAAGCAAATAAATATAAAAACAGGCTTTAATGAAAGTGAGAGTCAACACAAAACTTACAAAGGCTAAATAGGGAGATGGAAGAAGAAAATCTTGTATTATCAATAGTGACTTTAAATATAAATGGATTAAACTCTCCAGTCAAAAGGCAGAGATTGACAGAATAGATTTAAAAAAAAAAAAAAAGCATGACTCAATTATATTCTGTCTGCAAGAGACTCACCTGAAAGTCAAAGATATAAGTAGAGGGTGAAAAGATGGAAGAAAATATACCATGCAAGTAATAACTAAAAGAATTCTGGGGTGGCTGCATTAATATTGGGCAAAATAGACTTTAAGTGAAAAACAGTTATGAGGGACAAAATGGTCATTATATACAGATAAAGGGGATAATTCAACAGGAAGATATAGCAACTATAAATATATTTACACCTAACAGAAGAGCCTCAAAATATATACAGCAAATATTGACAGATTTGAAGGAGAAATTGACAGTTCTACATTAATAATAGGAGACATTAATACACTACCGCTCAATAATGGATAGGATATCTAGTCAGAAGATCAATAAGGAAGTACAAGACTTGAATGATCCTCCAGGATAGACCATAAGTTGGTCTGTCCAAAACAAGTCTTAAGAAATTTGAAAATATTGAAATCATACAATATATGTTCTCTGACTACAACAGAACAAAACTAGAAAGCAATAATGGGGGAAGAAATGGAAAAACCACAAATATGTGGAAATTAAACCACACTCTTAAATAACCAATGGGTTAAAGAGGAACTCACAAGCAAAAGCAGGAAATATCTTGAAGCAAATATAAATGAAATACAACATACCAAAACTTATGGGATACAGCAAAGGCAGTGCTTATAAGGAAATTTATAGCTCTAAATACTTACATTAAAAAAGAAGAAAGACTTTAAATCAGAAACCTAACCTCAAAACTGGAAGAACTAGAAAAAGAAGAGCAAACTGAACCCAAAGCACACAGAAGGAAATAACAAAGATTAGAGTACAGATACATAAAATAGAAAAGAAAACAACAGAGAATCAACAAAATCAAAAGTTGGTTCTTTGAAAAAATCAATAAAATCAACAAACCTCTAGCTAGACTGACAAAGTAAAAAAGAGAGAGAATACAAATAACAAAAATCAGAAACGAAAAGGGGGGCATTATTATCAATCCCAATGAAACAAAAAGGACTATAAGAGGACACCATGAACAACTGTATGCCAATAAATTTGATAACCTAGATGAAATGGACAAATTCTTAGAAACACACAAACTACCTAAATTGACTCAGGAAGAAATTGAAGAATTCAACAAACTGAATACTAGTAGAGGCTGAATCAGTTATCAAAAGCATCACAATAAAAAAATCTTAGGACCATATGGCTTCATAGGGGAATTCTACTTAACATTCCAAGAAGACTTAATTCCAATCCTGCTCAAACTCTTCCAAAAAATTGAGAGGAGAGAACCCTTCCTAACCGATTCTACAAGGCCAACATCACCCTAATATCAAAGCAAGGCAAAGTTTCCACAAGAAAAGAAAACTACACATCAATCATCTCTTAAGAATATAGATGCAAAAATCCTCAACAGCATACTAGCAAGTTGAATCCAACAGCATATTACAAAAAGTATACTCCATGATCAGATAGGATTTACCCCTGGTATGCAAGGTTGGTTCAACATAAGAAATTAAATTAATGTAATGAACTAATCAACACAATAAAGAAAAATCATATAATCATCTCAATTGATGCAGAAAATAAGCACTCTTTCTTGATAAGGACACTTAGAACACTAGGAATAGAAGGAAACGTCCTCAATATGGTAAAAGGCATATATGAAAATCCCATAGCTAACATCCTACTTAATGGTGAAAGACTAAAAGCTCTCCCTCTGAGGCCAGGAACAAGACAAGCATGTCCAATGTCACCACTGTTATTCAACATTGTACTTGAAGTTCTTACCAGAGCAATTAGCTAAGAAAAAGAAATAAAAACTATCCAAATTGGAAAGGAAGAAGAAAAACTCTCGCTATTTGTAGATGGCATGATCCTATATAGAGAAAATCCTGAAAAATTCGAAACAAGGCTCCTAGAACTAACAAACGAATTCCACAAAGTGGTGGGATACTACCCAAAAAATCAGTAGTGTTTCTATATGTAAGTAATGAACAATCTGAGGGAAAAAATCAAGAAAAAATATCACTCACAATAGGAATTTGAAAGAATAAATAGAAAAATAGCAGATATCACAGAGATTAAAGATTCTAATGACCAAAAGAAAACATACTAGAGACACACAACAGCAGATTTCAAGAGGCAGAAGAAAGAATAAGTGAATTAAAGGACAAGATAACTGATTTTGGACGTCAAAACAGCAAACGGCAAAAAAAAAGATGGAAAATTTTGAATTGGATCTCAGGGAAATGATGGACAAAACAAAGTACACAAATATAAGAATCATTGTGTCCCAGAAGGAGAAGAGAGGAGTAAAGGGCTAGGAAGAGTAGTTGAGGATATAATGGGGGAAAACTTCCTAACCCTCATAAAGGACATAAGTATACAAGGCAAAGAAACTCAACGAACTCCAAACAGAATAAATCCAAATAGGCCTTCCCCAAGACACAAACTAGTCTGTCTGTTAAATGTTGAAGAGAAGCAGAAAATTCTGAAAGCAGCAAGAGAAAAACAATCTATTACATAGAAGGGAAATCAAATAAGACTGAGTTCAGACTACTCATCTGGCACCAGATAGGACAGAAGGCAGTGGTATGATATATTTAAGATCCTGAAAGACAAAGACTTCCAGGCAAAAATTCTATACCCAGCCAAATTGTCCTTCAAAACTGAGGGAGAGATTAAAATTTTCATAGAAAAAAAAATCCTAAAAGAATTTGTCAACATGAGGCCAGCCCTACAAGAAATACTAAAGGGAGCTTTGCCAGTTGAAAAAAAAAACATGAGAGAGGGAGGTCTGGAGGAGGGCACAGAATTGAAGAGTACCAGTAAGGGTGACTTAAAGGATAAAAAGAGAAATAGGGAAAAGAATATAGAGATCTGAAAATTAAATTTAAAAGATAAGATGGTAGATTCAAGAAATGCCTTTTCAGTAATAACTTTGAATGTTAACACAGTAAATTTACCAACTAAAAGATACAGATTAGGAGAATGGATTAAGAAATATAATCCAGCTATCTGCTTCTTACAAGAGACTTATCTTAGACACAAGGATATAAATAGATTGAAATTAAAAGGATGGAAAAGATTTTCCACACAAGCTGTAACCAAACGAAACCAGGATTAGCTATACTAACATTAGGCAAAATAGATTTTAAATGTAAAGCCATCATAAGAGAGAAAGAAGGACACTATATATTAATTAAAGGGACAATTCACCAAGAAGAAATAACAATCATAAATGTTTATGCTCCTAGTCAAGGAGCTCCAAAGTGCATGAGACAGACATTGGTAAAACTGAAGATAGCAATAGATGGTTCAACAATAATAGTAGGAGACTTCAGTACACAAACTTTATAGATAGAACAGCAAGGAAATAGAGAAGTTAAATAATTTGATATATGAGTTAGACTTAACACACATATATAGGTGATTGCACCCCAAAGCACAAGGATATACATTCTTTTCTAGCACTCATGGAACATTCTCCAGGAGAGATCATATGCTGGGGCACAAAACAGATCTTTATAAATTTAAAAATATTGAAATTATTCAAAGCACTTTCTCTGATCACAATGGGATGAAGCTGGATCTCAATAACCATGAAAGAATGAGAACATTCACAAATAAATGGAGATTAAATAACACACTCTTTTTTTTAATCTACTAAATTTATTTTAACATTTGTTCCCTCTATCAGTTATTTATTTTTAATTCACATGTTTTACTCATCTGTCAATAAAGTAGATAAAAGGAGCATCAGACACAAGGTTTTCACAATCACATAGTCACATTGCGAAAGCTGTATCATTATACAATCATCTTCAAGAAACATGGCTACTGGAACACAGCTCTACATTTTCAGGCAGTTCCCTCCAGCCTCTCCATTACACCTTAACTAAACACGTGATATCTATTTAATGCATAAGAATAACTTCCAGGATAACCTCTCATCTCTGTTTGGAATCTCTCAGACATTGACACTTAATTTTGTCTCATTTTGTTCTTCCCCCTTTGATTGAGAAGGTTTACTCAACCCCTTGATGCTGAGTCTCAACTCATTCTAGGATTTCTACCCCATATAAATAGCACACTCTTAAACAACCAGTGGGCCAAAGAAGAAATTGCCAGAGAAATCAGTAGCTATCTGGAGATAAATGAAAATGAGAATACAACTTATCAGAATTTATGGGATGTGGCAAAGTCTGTGCTGAGAGGGATATTTAGTGCCCTAAATGTCTATATTAAAAAACAAGAAAGAGCAAAAATCAAGGGCTTAACAGCACACCTGGAGAAACCTGAGAAGAACAGCAAACTAACCCCAAAGCAAATAGAATAAGAGAAATAACAAAGATTAAAGCAGAGATAAATGAATGGGAGAACAAAAGAACAATAGAAAGAATCAATAAAACCAAAAGTTGTTCCTTTGAGAAAATCAATAAAATTGATGGGCCACTAACAAGACTGACAAAGAGAAAAAGAGAGAGGATGTAAATAAACAAAATCAGAAATGAGAAAGGGTGCATCACCACAGACTGAAGAAATAAAAGAAATCAAAGAGGATACTATGAACAACTAAACACCAACAAACTAGACAACTTAGATGAAATGGACAAATTCCTGGAGGCATTCAAATAAGCTACACTGACTCAGGAAGAAATAGAAGATCTCAACAAACCAATCACAAATAAAGAGATTCAACCAATCATCAAAAATCTTCCTACAAAGAAAAGCCCAGGGCCAGATGGCTTCATAGGGGAATTTTATCAAACATTCCAAAAAGAACTAACACCAGTCCTGTTCAAACTTTTCAAAAAAAATTGAGGAAAAGGGAACTCTATCTTAACTCATTTTATGGAGCCATATCATGTTAATACTAAACCAGATAAAGTTGCTGTAAGAAAGGAAAACCACAGGCCAATCTCCCTAATGGACATAGATGTAAAAATTGTCAATAAAATATTAGTAAGTTGAATCCAGCAACACATTAAAAGAATTATACACCATGATCAAGTGGGTTTTATACCAGGAATGCAAGGATGGTTCAACACAAGAAAATCAATTAATGTAATACAGCACATTAATAAATCGAAAGGGAAAAATCACATGATCATCTTGATTGATGCTGAAAAAGCATTCAACAAAATTCAGCATCCTTTTCTGATAAAAACACTTCAAAAGCTAAGAATCAAAGGTAACTACCTCAATATAATAAAGGGAATATATGAAAAACCAATAGCCAGAATCGTACTCAATGGAGAGAGTGAAAGCTTTCCCCCCTGAAATCAGGAATGAGACAAGGAGGCCCACTGTCACCACTATTATTCAACATTGTGCTAAAAGTTCTAGATAGAGCAGTCAGGCAGGTCAAAGAAATAAAAGACATCCAAATTAGAAAGGAAGAAGGAAAGCTTCCATTATGCAGATGACATGATACTAGGAAAATCCTGAGAAATCTACAAATAATAAACAAATTCAGCAGGGTGGTGGACTAGAAAATTAATGTGCAAATATCAGTAACATTTCTATACAAGCAATGACCTAATTGAGAAGTCAGCTAAGGAAAAAATTCCATTCAAAATAGCAACTAAAAGAATCAAGTACTTAGGAATGAACTTAACTAGGGATATAAAGGACTTGCACACAGAAAACTATGAAACATTGCTAAAAGAAATAAAAGAAGATCTAAATAGGTGGAAAGACATTCCCTGCTCATGGATAGGAAGGTTAAGTAAAATTAAGATGTCAATTCTACACAAATTGATCTACAGATTCAACAGAGTAGCAATCAAAATTCCAACAAACTACTTTGAAGATTTGGAAAAGCTAGTTACCAAATTCATCTGGAAGGGAAAGAGACCCCGAATAGCTAAAAGGATCCTAAAAAAGAACAAAGCGGGAGGAGTAACACTCCCTGACTTTAAAATCTATTATAAAGCCACAGTGGTCAAAATAGCATGGCACTGGCAGAAAGATAGAAGCATTGACCAATGGAATCGAATCAAGAGTACAGAAACAGATCACTAAATCTATGGTCAAGTGATTTTTGACAGGGCCCCCAAATTCTCCGAACTGGGACAAAATAGTCTTTTCAATAAATGGGCATGGGAGAACTAGATATCAATAGCCAAAAGTATGAAAGAGGACCCCTGCCTTACACCATATACAAAAATTAACTCAAAGTGGATCAAACACCTAAATATAAGAGCTAGTACCATAAAGCTTCTAGAAGAAAATGTAAGGAAACATCATCAAGACCCAGTAAAAGGAGGTAGCTTCTTAAATTTTACACCCATAGCACAAGCAACAAAAGAAAAAAAATAGATAAATGGGAACTCCTCAAAATCAAGTGCTTCTGAACCTCAAAAGACTTTGTCAAAAAGGTGAAGAGGCAGCCACCTCAATGGGAGAAAACATTTGGAAATCACATACTGGACAAAAGTTTGATATCCTGTACACACAAAGAAATCATACAACTCAACAACAAAAGAACAAACAACCCAATTATAAAATGGGCTAAAGATATGAATAGGCATTTTTCTGAAGAGCAAATACAGATGGCTCAAAAGCACATGAAGAGGGTGGGCCAGGGTGGCTCAGCAGGCAGAGTTCTCACCTGTCATGCCACAGACCTGGGTTCGATTCCCAGTGCCTGTCCATGCAAAAAGAAGAAAAAAAGCACATGAAAAGATGTTCATTTTCATTGGCTGTAAGGGAAATGTAGATCAAGACTACAATGAGATACCCCCTCACAACCATAAGAAAGGCTGCTATTAAACAAACATAAAACTGTAAATATTGCAGAGGATGTGGAGAAATTAGGACACTTATGCACTGTTGGTGGGAATGTCACAATGGTGCAGCTTCTATGGAAGACAGTTTGGCGGTTCCTTAAGAAACTAAATATTGAGTTGCCCTATGACCCAGCAATAGCACTTGGTATATACTTTGTATATACCAAGAAGAGCTGAAAGCAATGACACAAACAGACATTTTCACACTAATGTTCATAGCAGCATAATTCGCAATCTCCAAAAGATGGAAACAAACCAAATGCCCATCAAAAGACGAGTGGATCAACAAAATATGGTATATACATACAATGGAATATTAGGCAGCAGTAAGATTAAATGACATCCTAAAGCACATGACAAGTTGGATGAGCCTTGAGGACACAATACTGAGTGAAATAAGCCAGACACAAGAGGACAGATACTGGATGATTCCACTTTTATGACCACGGTAAAGGTAAAAATGTGCTATTATCCATTCTAACAAATGTTCCACAACAATGCAAGGTGTTAATAATTGGGTAGAATATGGGAATCCTGTATTTTATGCATGATTATTCTGTAAACCCCCAAGTTCTCTAATAAAACTTTTTTAAAAATGAATATGCTTATTTCTCTTATTTCTCTGTTAGCTGTGAGGCCCTAGAAGGAATGACTTACTAGCAACAAGAAGAATACTGAGCCCCTTATCTTGGTTTCCAATACCATTATTCCATAGTAGAAACCAGGGCTTCTTGGAGAAATGCCTGATTCTAGAACTGGGGGGAGAAAATATTCAAGATGAACCCAGAGCATCTTATACTGTTAGAAAGTAAGGAAGTACTAAGAAAAAATATGGTATGTTAAAGGAACACAGACCTTGTTAATGGAATGGAAAGAGCTCACAGTGGCCAAGGCTGGAACTTGAGCAACAAAATGAAGCAGTATCTGATTATAACCCAAAGTGAAAAATAAATATCCATGACTTCATACTGATATAAGCCAATGACTGAATGAACACAAATGGTGAAGAACAGATAAGCCTCCTGTGCAGAAGAATTTCAAATAATTCATGTGGATACTCCCACCTCAAAGAGGTGGGTCATAATTCCCTACCACTTAAATGTGGACTCTGCATAATGACTTCTTTCCAAAGAGGACAGTATTACAGAAAGGGGTAAAAAACCTGACAAACACTACCTCCATCAGGTGATAAAGGCTAACAGCAATAGAAGCAAATCCTCTTGACAGCATGTTCTCTTGATGATACGGTGTGCTGAGCATGGAATTTTGCCTCTCTGGTCTTCCTCCCCAAAACTGATAACCCCAGGCAAGTCATAAGGAAAACATCTGTTTCTAGTGAGTAGTAAAACCATACAGATCAGGGAGCAAGGGTAGTTCAGTGGTAGAATTCTCATTTGCCATGCAGGAGACCTGGGTTTGATTCCAGACCCATGCACTTCCCAAATAAACTAACAAACTAACAAAAACAAACAAAAATTCAACAAATGGTGCTGCAATAACAGGATACTCACACGGAAAAATAATGAAATGTGACCCCCGCCATACAACATACAAAAA
>PVIY010057865.1:0-12603 GCA_004026745.1 Myrmecophaga tridactyla
AAATTTACCATGTTTTGAGCCTATACATATAGTCAGGCTCCGGCATTCTTCTTTTTCAAAGCTTTAAGCTGCTTTTTCTTATTATATGATGTGTGGATTAATCCTTTTATTCACACTCTAATCAGAGGATACTTTTTCATTCATATTATAACTGTACAATGTTTTCTAAATTCTCAATTTGAAGACATCTCTAAAAGGGGAGAGAAGCATTTCAGTAAGTCCTCAAGGTATCAAGACAAGTAAAATCTCAATTATGGTTGAAAATCCCTTCTAGGTATACATATCTAAGTCTTAATGGAAAAGTTAATAAGGTTTGAAGGAACAGATAAGAGAGGTCTGAAAGGGGGAGGAAAAGGGATATCGATAAAGAAAAGGATACTGAATAGATCAGTAACATGCATTTGTATAATCTTTTATCTCTTTCTGAATGAGTGAAAACAAATATAGTTATTAAACACATAACAATGATGACAGATGATTTTTTAAAAGTTACTTTGAAAATATAATCATATTGGTAGAATTACAAGTTGACTGAGAGCAGTTTATGTCTTTCTTCTTTTAATCTAATAGAGTATATGCCTTCATAGCAACCTTATTGCTGTCTAACTGAGCTATACTTGTGGACCTTGTATTCTGCCTTTTGCTGTGTGATCTTTATTTCCTCACATAATATGAGGATGATGTTCTAGTTTGCTAGCTGCTGGCATGCAAAAAAAAAAAAAAAGAAACGGAATGACTTTTAAAAAGGGGAATTTAATAAGTTGCTAGTTTACAGTTCTAAGGCCAAGAAGATGTCCCAATTAAAACAAGTCTATAGAAATGTCCAATCTAAGGTATCCAGGGAAAGATACCTTGGTTCAAGGAGGCTGATGAAGTTCAGGGTTTCTCTCTCAAGTGAGAACGCACATGGCGAACACAGTCACAGCTTCTCTCTCATCTGGAAAGGCACATGGTGAACATGGTCAGTGTTCCTCTCTCATCTGGAAGGGCACATGGCGAACACAGCGTCATCTGCTAGCTTCTTCTCCTGGCTTCCTGTTTCATGAAGCTCCCTGGGAGGCATGTTCCTTCTTCATCTCCAAAGGTCGCTGGCTGGTAGACTCTGCTTCTCTTGGCTGTGTTGTTCTGCTCTGCTCTTTCCGAATCTCTCATTCTCCAAAATGTATCCTCTTTTATAGGACTTCAGAAACTAAGCAAGACCCACCCAAATGGGTGGAGACACATCTCCCCTATTCCAGCTTAACAACCATGCTTGATTAGGTTACATTTCCAGATGATCTAATTACATGCAGTATTGAATAGGGATTATTCTGCCTCTATGAAATGGGATTTTGATTAAAACACGGCTTTTCTAGGGTACATATATCCTTTCAAACCAGCACAGATGACAAGGAGAGACCCTGAGTGGATATGTCTGGTATAAACTGACACAAGTAGCAAGAAATTATGTCAGTGCATATATGAGGGGAAAAAAATTTTAATTCCATCCTTTATAGAAGGGTCTTGTTTGACAAGGCACTTTTTGTTTCATAAGACATGTAAAAAAAAATCTTTGTCACAGAAATGTTGTCTTAGGGTTCCATGGCAACTGAATACAAGATTCTGCTTTTGCTCATACAGTTATACACTACAATTATTTTCTGTTTTCACATGAGTATTTAGGACTAGTCTATTTATTCTGTTTTATAGATATTTTAACAATGAAATAAAATTGAATGCAGTATGGAAAAATCACTATCCATGAATTAATTTTTAACTTCCTTAGAAGAATATCCTTTTTTAAAATTTTAATGGAAAAAAATTATTGCATGCATTATACAATAACTTGTTTCTTTGACAACTGTTTATTCCCTTTAATTTGAGTGCTTTAATTCCTTTGATGTGACTACGTAATTTAGACATTCATTAATTCACTTCAAATATTTAGTTACCTCAAATAAATACCTACTCAATAACCAAAATTAAAAAAAATCAACCTCAATTTCTTCTTCAGATCTGTGTGGCTGACGATAGACTTGAGCTTAACTCTTTGGATGTTTTATAAGCTAAAAAAACATATCTTGAACTTGAAGTTGCTGTAGTACTTCAGTGATCAATGAGCCACTGGATGTATGAAAAGAGATGCTCAGCAAGATTAATGATTTGTTTTCATGAGTTTTAGCATATAATTCGTTCTTAAAATCCAGAATTTTTTGAGGTCATTATTTAGAAATTGCTTGTAGTATATAATATTTAGTCATTAATTCTGTAAATACATAATATACATAATTTGGGCTTTACATCTATTTTGTTGACACACAGTCCAGACATTTACACATAATAACTATTTTATATTGCCTAGAGTTTTGTTGACTTAAAAAAGAGAAGAAAACCTCAAAAGCAAATAAGCAAAGAGAATTAAAGAAAATGTTCAATAATAATTATATATTATTAAAATATTTGACATTGGAGTTTTATCTCAAAGAAGTTTTTTTTTTTTTTTTAATTTGCATATGGGCAGGAGGCACTAGGGATCGAACTCCAGACCTCCAGCACGGCAGGTTGGAGCTCTGCCTGCTGAGCCATGGCAGCTGCCCTCAAAGAAATTTTGATAAAATCTCTCCCTAGGTAAAGAATATTTGACTGAGTTGCACAGATGCTTGGTCTTTAATGAGTATCTTCTTTTATTTTTACAATCATGACTGATTGTTTAACTTCAACCATATATCCTGACAGAACTGCCTTCTAATCAGGTATTATCATTATTCTTAAATAGCTGAAATGTATAAATTTAGCCTAATTAAGATAATTAGACTGAACTTAGTTTGGGTTGACAGAATCCTGCAGGTATTCTAAAGAAGAAATGTACTTTTCAATAAGTCAGCATAATTCTTATTGGTTTGTGGCAATAGAGAAAGTTATATAACATTTTTAAAAAGCATCAAGATAAAAGTAGACACATGGGACATTTAAAATAGCACCCCTTATTCTAATTTCTACTCTTAATAGGTTAAAAAAATCCAAGCATGAATATTTGTGATAAATTCCATTATTTAACAAAGTAAAGTACACTAAAGATGAGTGTTTGGGCTTGTTCTTTTGTCCAGATTTGCCCAGTGCTGTGTAGGATGGGGAAGCACGCGGTTGTGGCAGCCAATGTAAAAAAAAAAAGGCTATGAATAGTTTAATATTACCAGTAATTAGTCCAGTGAACAGCACTAATAAAAATATAATATTCAATGAATATTTACTGAGGACTTATTATATGACAGACTGTTCTAGATACTTGGAGTTTAGCAGTCAGCAGCTACTTAGCCTATAGTATCAGGCAATAAATGTATTTGATTTCCCTGGGAATCACCTGATAATAGGGAGTGAGTTAATGATTAACTTAGTACTAGAGTTGCTCTCAGATATAATGAACTTCCTTTGGAATTACAGAGTTTTCCATCACTAGCAGAATTAAACCATAAAATGGACAGCCAATTTGGATTGTGACTATATCCGTTGTTGGATGAGATGCCCTTTTCAAACCTGAGGCTCCATGATTCTTTCATCTTGAAGGGTTGTGGAGAGAGCACTGCTTATATTACAAAATACCAATAAAGATACTTTTAGAAGCTTTCATTCATGCCTTCAACAAACATTTATGTATTACTTATCATCTGTCAGCTTCACAGATCTAGCTTTTTCAAATGGTAAGATGGTTATTGGAGTATGATTCTTTTATTTGAGTCCTTCACTTTCAAAGAACCATATTTTGCCATTGAAATATACACAATAATATACTTTAAAATAACAAGATGCAGAATTAGATAACCAAATTAACAAGACAGATAATATGTCATAGGAAATTGTGGTTGCTTCTGTATTTGGCACAACAGATTGACATTTCCTCTCCCATATGTATAATATGATCAATTAGCTATGCTGCAATAATAATCATAATGGATGTCACTTACTGAGCATATACTATGTGCAAGTCACCATTCTAAGTGATTTACATGTAGTATGTCATTTATTCCTCTCAGTGATTCAAAGATAGGATTGATATAGGTAGTATAATTAACTGTAGTATCATCTTTTTTACTGAAGAGGAAACTAAGGCACAGTCACTCAACTAATTTGCCTAAGGTTAAGCAGCTGGTAAGAGTTGAGGCAAAACATTTGTTAGCAAAGACAATATGTTGTGCTTATTTTCAATTTGGTATTACTATGGGCATGTCTTTCTAGATAAGGGAAACTATGTTCTTGGCAGACGGATTATTATTTGTTTATAGTCTTTCAATTTTGAAACATGTCAAAGAGAATTGATTATAGTGAGATATATGGAAGAAGTTGTAGTGAAGTTCATAAATACTTCAGCAACACTGATATGGCCAATCTTTTTAATTTTCCTTTATAAATTCCTCTTAAAATGGAGGTGTTCTTAGGAGTCTGTCTAGCTCCTCAACTCTGTATTTTTCCCCTTGCTTAGGATTCGTGGGTGATATGAATTCTAACGCTATTCAAAATTTGATGAATCTCAACTCCAAAAACACTTTTCCTTAGTTCTAGCCACTATATTCAACAATCTAGGCCAATTGGGATTTTGAATTATATTTTAAACTTGTTTTACTCACTTGATTTTTTTTTTTTTTTTGCATGGGCAGGCACTGGGAGTCCAGGCCGGGTCTCCGGCATGGCAGGTGAGAACTCTGCCTGCTGAGCCACCGTGGCCTGCCCAATCACTTGATTTTAATCTGTAAAATTCAGTTTTACAACTAGGAATGACTTTTAACTATATTATTAATTTTAAGAAAGTCATTACTAAATTTCTTGAGTTAATTTGCCCAATCTCAGTGAGGTCACAGCAAGGTATTTTTCACTAAGTTATATGCAACCTCCTATGACAACACAGACTATAATTTAGGTGAATGATCAAGGTTTCTACCATCAATTTTCTCTAACTAATGAATACATTTAAAAATATTTTAAATCTCAAGTTTACAGAACAGGTTTTGAATTTTTAAATATCAAACACTTTCAGTGTTACAGGGATTGTTTGCCCTTCTTAGGAAACACCCTGATACAAACTCAAATAGCCATTACATGACACAGACAATGGTCACTTTAAATTTCATGACACCTGTTATGCAAATAATCACTAAACCTCTCCTTTATCAACTAATAAGATGTAAAGGTTTGTTGTGAGACTTATATCCTTAAAGAATCTATGTGAGTAGATTCTCATGTTTGACTTTCTAATTAAAATTCTGTTTTTTTTTCAGATTTTGGCTCCGGTTAAAAGTTTTTAGTCAGAGCTAAGTTAAAGAATTTGTATATAAGGTAGATAATTATTCTTTTGATCACTGGAGTCCAAGAGGAAGAAGAACATATGATGAAACCAGAAATCAAGGACTAACAGGTGAGTTACTGTACAATCCACATGGAACTTCATTTGTTCATTCATTCATTTATTTCGCAAACCTTTAAAAAATATATGCACATATATGGCTAGATGGGATGGGATAAATAAGATAAAAACACTGTCAAGAAATTTAGAGTTGTAACAGCATTTCAATATTAAGAACGTGTTTATTAGCATTTTCCACAACCAACAATAGAAACTTGGGCCCTGTTGATATTGAAAAGTTCTTATAGTAAATTAAATTTTGAGGACTAAACTGCCTAGATTGATGCACCAAATACTGAATTCTTTCTGAAATGAACAATGTTATGTTAGAGCTGCAGTTAATTTCACAAAGCCACTCTGAAAAATAGTCATTAATTAGCATTATAAAATTTGAAAACTGTGATATGGTCACTTAAAAAAATTTTTTTTTATCATATGAATTTGGTAGCTGTAGTTTGAATTTAACTTAATTCTACATTAGATCAGAATATAAAAGTATTTATTTATTTATTGCATGGTCAGGGACAGGGAATCAAACCCGGGTCTCTGGCATGGCACAGAATATAATATTTTGATCAATATGCAGCCAAGCTTCTTGTAAAAAATCGTTTTAGAGAAACTCAATTTAAATTCCCCCTGAAAAGAATGCTTCTAACTGAGGTAATGAGTCAAAAGGAGACTTCGTGTTCTAAAGACAATGCTCAAATTACACCTAAAACAAATAGGGAAACTCCTTTATATCAAGTACAACGCATCCAGAGAAATATTAAAAAACAAAGATGATATATATGTATATAGCATACATAACCTATAAAATGTTTTCCTATTTTGTAATTCGGTAAAAAACCCCAACTAATTAAAAAAAACAAACGTTTAATTAGCATTAGGGGAAGAAATAGAGGGATAAAAGAAAGAGAGACTAAGGAAAGGAAGAAATGGAGAGAACTATTTGTTGAGCATGATTATACACTACCACATACCTTTGCGGTATTAAGATTTTTTTTTAACAGAAAAATAGAAGAGGTAAGAAAGAATAGGAACAGAAAGGATTGGCAACAGACATGTACATTCATTTGATACTCTTGCAATCACAAACTAGACACAATTTAAAACAGAATCACTACATTTAAAGGCATATAGAATGACAGAGAGAAAGGATAATAAACACCTAGAAGATAAAACACACAAAGCTGCGTAAAAAAAAGACAAATGCATACAGCCAGTAAAGAAACAAAGACAGCTCACGCTCCCCTGGCACATTTTAAAGTGGAAAGCACTGTTATAACTATGTTATAACTTAATTTGGTGGCTTAGATAATCTTGAATCCAAATTTTTGACTAAGAACACCAGTTACTGTCTCTCATGAAAGCTTCAAACTTCATTTTAAAAGGACATTTGAAATGGAGCAATACTCCCATCTTGTGGTCTCTTGGAATATTGTCTCTACTTTTTAATATGTTTGAGTTGCATGGTTCTAGGTAACAATATACCCAATTCAATTATTCCTGGGCTCAGGGGAGAATATTCACAGAGAAAATTAGGTCTACAATGTCTCAAATTTAAAATGAGTCTCTCAAGATTAAAATTTTCACCAAAATTAGACTACTTTAAAGGAAGTGCTACATTAATAAGAAGCAGATGGTGATTATTTAACCCTTGGCTGTTCATTGTTTACCTTAACTTCGTTAAGGCAAGAACCAAGAGATGATCCATATTTGTATCTAATTTTTCTTAAATTTATTGCCTACAGGTTTCATTTTTACAATGACAAACACCTATTTTTAATGTCTTTAATATAAAAGGGCTCTTACAGATCTATAAGAAAGTAGAAAATAGGTAATGTGTCTCTAATTTGGAAAAAAATCAGAGGAAAGAAAACTGGACAAAAGACATCATCAAGCATTTCATAAAATAAGTCAATAATTCAAACAACTGACCTATAATATAAAACAGTAAAACTTTGCAAGTAATCAAGGATGGGACATTATATGAAAATATATGAAATGTAAAAATTAAAGAGTCCTCCAAGTTTAATGGCAACAGAAACCATCAGGAGATAGAAATAGAGTAAGATATTGGGTCATTGGAGCAGACTGTGCAACAGGACTAATTTGAAAAACTCAGAAATGGATAGCACAGTACTACCTAATACAATTATGTTAGAACAGTGCATGAAGCTGAATGTGAGAATGATAGAGGGAGGATGGCTGGGGGCACAAATGAAATCAGAAAGAAAGACAGACAAAGACTGAGATGGTACAATCTAGGAATGCATAGAGTGTATAATGATAGTGACTAAATGTACAAATTTAAAAATGCTTTTGCATGAGGAAGAACAAAGGAATGTCATTACTGCAGGGTGTTGAAAATAGATGGTAGTTAATATTTAAAATTTTTAACTTATGTGTGAGACAAAAGCAAAAAATGTTTATTTGGTACAAAATTTATGACAAGTGCCATTCCTAATACAACTTATGTAGACAGCTTAACTGAACACCATAAGTACATGGAACCTTGGGTAGGTAATAAGATTTTGTTGGTTTGTCCAGAGTGATGCCCCAATAAATCACAGAGTGATTTGAACAGTGAATAAAAAAGTATTTGTGAAGTCCCCTTCAGGGAATGGTGAGAAAAAGGGAAAATTCAACTTCTCCAAGTGGAGAATTCTTGATATTCTCACAAACAGTGGGGACAACCAAAGCAATAGGCTGAGTCCCCAATCTTGGGATTTGTTCATATGAAACTTAATCCCACAAAGGATAGGTGAAGCCTACTTAAAACTAGGCCTAAGAGTCACCCCCAAGAGAACCTCTTTTGTTGCTCAGATGTGGCCTCTCTCTCCAGCCAACACAATAAGCAAACTCACCACCCTCCCCCTGTCTACGTGGGACATGACTCCCAGGGGTGTAAACCTTCCTGGCAATGTGGGACATAAATTCTAGAATGAGCTGTGACTCAGCACCAAGGGATTGAGAAAACCTTCTTGACCAAAAGGGACAAGAGTGAAATGAGACAAAATAAAGTGTCAATGACTGAGACATTCCAAACAGAGTTGAGAGGTTATTCTGGAGGTTATTCTTATGCATGAAATAGATACCATCTTGTCAGTCAAGATGTAATGGAGAGCCTGGAGGGAACTGCCTGAAAATGTAGAGCTGTGTTCCAGTAGCCATGTTTCTTGAAGATGATACACCTTTCACATTGTGACTGTGTGATTGTGAAAACCTTGTGTCTGATGCTCCTTTTATCTACCTTATCAACCGATGAGTAAGACATATGGAATAAAAATAAATAATAGGGGGAACAAATGTTAAAATAAATTTAGACTGAAATGCTAGTGATCAATGAAAGGGAGGGGTAAGGGTCATGGTAGTATGAATTTTTTTCTGTTGTCTTTTTATTTCTTTTTCTGAATTGATACAAATTTTCTAAGAAATGGTCATGATGATGAATATGTGATGATATTGTGAGTTACTGATTATATATGTAGAATGGAATGATCATAAGTTAAGAATGTGTTATATTTTTAAAAATAATTTAAAAATTAATAAAAAAGAAAAAAATGAAAAAAAATCAATAGAATAACCAAAAAAAAAAAAAATTAAAGAGTCCAAACTTTTACCTGTCAAATTACAAAGTAGTGGGCAGGCCACGGTGGCTCAGCAGGTAAGAACGCTTGCCTGCTGTGCTCAAGTACCCGGGTTCGATTCCTGGTGCCTGCCCATGTAAAAAAAAAAAAAAAAAAAAAAAATTACAAAGTAGTTAATATACTTCATTGGCAAGGATGCTGAAATAAAAGTAGGGTAAATTGGATAAAACTTCCTTGAAGTCATTTTAACATTATGTGTTTTTATTAAAAATGTGCATAACCTTCCAACTAATAATTCTGCTTTTTAGAAATTTATTCTAAAAAAAGAAATGATGGCTATGCACAAAGATTATAGGACAAAGATACTTCTTACAGTAGCAGAAAATAAGTAACCTAAATACCTAACAATATAGGACTGATTATATACGTTAATTTTGACTTACTATGCAACTATAAATGATGTTGTAGAAAACTGTCTATCTATTTTGTCACGAGAAAATGGGTTACAAGAGGCATTTAATTCTTGTTTCTTCTGTTTAAAAAATACACATATGACCTAAAACAATGGAAGGAAAATTTTATAAGATGCCCATGTGATGGTTAGGTTCAGGTGTCAACCTGGCCAGGTGTTCTGCTGCTGTGAACTTACACCATCAGCGTGAGAAATTCACTTATGGTTGATTACATCTGTGGTTGTCTAAGTGGCCACGCCTTCCACACTGAGTGAGGTTTAATTTAATTAGCTGGAGGAGTGAAAGAAAGAAGTCAGTAGAGAGCGCAGCAGCCCAGCATACCTCATCTCAGCACTTGCAGCTCAGCCCAGAAGTTTGGAGATACAGAAAGAAATTGCCCTGGGGAAAGCCGTTGGAAACCAGTAGCCAGGAGAGAGGGCCAGCAGACATCATCTTGTGCCTTCCCATGAGACAGAGAATCTCAGATGAGAGCTACCTGCCTTTCCTCTGAAGAACTATACATTTGTAACTAAATAAGTCCCCTTAATAACAGCTGATTCACCTCTGGTGTGTTGTATTCTGGCAGCTTTAGCAAGTGAAAACACCTGTAGTAGTTATAGTTAGGTGTTGGATTTAATGATGATGCTTTTCATTTTTATGGATATATTTTCTAATTTTTAAACAAAAGAATTCATTAATTTTGTAAGAAAAGAAAAACCATAAATTTTTTTTTTAAGATATTCTTGTGAAGCATCTTATAAAATTGGTCAAGAATGATTCAGGTTTAAGAATCCTTGTAACAGCATCCCAAAAATGCTTGGCAGAAAAGCTTAAGTTGCAGAGTGTGGGGATCCAGAGCCTGGGATTCCCCTCAATATGGGAGCAGGTCATTACACATAGTTGCCTACATGACCAGGACAGATATTAAAGGTTATGAGACCTCCTAGGGGGAGGGAATGTATAAATGGTTTCATAAACAAGGCCTTGAAACTCCTCTCCCTTGATCACTGCTGATAACCTCCAAACCCGCGTCACAAGGCCCTGCTGAAACTCTGATGTCACACCCTGTGAAATTTGTCTTGAACAAGGCCTTATAAGCCACCCTTTGGCACTCCCCACCCTTTGTGGAGTGCTAACCTTCATTTTCCACAGCTGGCCACCACCGTGGAAGACATTCTCCTGTCTGTAAGTCCTAATAAACTCATGTCTAACTCTGTGCCAGACGTAATTCTTTGGTGTTAGGACTGAGCTGGGTGGAAACACAGAGGGAAAAGGAACTGGCTTCTGAAGCAAGTGTGGACAGACAGGCAGAAGCCAACTTCTGCTGTCACCATCTCGGTGCTGAACTCTCATTTCTAGGCTCTGTGGTTGGGAAAAGCTTCCTGTTTGAAGATGCTGTTTTGGGGAGGAAAAGCAAAGCATGTCTTGAGCTTCAGTAAAAGTGGAAAGGTGGTAATAAGATCTTTGAAACATTAGAGGGAATGACAGAAAATGAAAAATAACTGTCATATTAAAGCTGCAAAGAATTTATCTCTTTCAAGAGGCTCTGATGTGGATGCACATTTGCTGCAAATGTTCTTCTGGGAAAGCCACCTGTGTATTTATGCAAATATAAAACAGAACACCATGAGAAAAAGAAATGTTTAGAATAACATTTAATAAACTTGGTTAAGGATTAAATTACTCTTTAGGATAATGCCAAAATATCTGTATGCAACAGGCAGAGTTGCTTCTCGGCACATTATGCTCCTTTTGGAGAAATATTTTTTTCACTGAATGTATATTTAAATTGCAATATGCCTTTATTGTATATGTAGTGGGGGGCATGGGTATATTACATTTGTTTACTCATTTTATATATTTATTTATATTTGAGTAGTTGTTTCAGAGGTCAGTCATTTAGACCAAAAACAAACAAATAAACAAACAAAAAAACTGCAGGAATGACAGGCAGGCACAGGAAAACCCACAAAGCAGAACTGAACTGCTTTGAAGATGTTTAACTGTGCCTGGACTGTTAATGCACTATATATGGTAAAGAAATGTTAAAAAACCATAAAACATTGTCCTTTTCATTGTTCAGAAGAGAAGTACGTAAAGAAACAATCTTTTCCTTCTATGTGCATATTGTTTGAACTGTAATTGGATATAGTTGTAATGAGATTGTACTATTGGGGCTATAGGACCCACTACTGTGGGTACCAAGTGGGGTCTCCCCAAGTGGAGTCTCCCCTAAAGGGCATGGATTTTCCCATTGCTAACTATCTAGAATAGCAAGTGAGGATGAGGAGGAAGACCCTAGGGTTGACTAAAGAAGAAACTCCTTCCTTTATGAGTGCCGTCTTGGATCCACTCTAGATATTCTTGTGGACACCTCCAATGATGGTGGTGGTGGGGGAGTTGTTCTTTGCCACAAGGAGGCAGACTAGGATCTACACAGGGAGGCACCCTGCAAAAGCCCCATGAGAATGATCCAGAAAGCTTGTGTGTTCAAACAACTGCCATATAAAATACCCTTTGGTAATTTTCTAAATGTGTAATCCCCTTCTCTCATCAGTAACGTTTCAATGCAGAACGTGGGTTGGGCTATGATTAAGAGAATTAAGCAAAACCCATATCCACGCTTGGGTTGCACTTTTAAAGGAGAGGAGAGAGCAATAAGATACTTGTGTCTCTCCTCCAGAAAATCTGATTTGGGCACTAGCAATTTTTAAAGTGCCTCTGGTGATTCTAATATACAGTCAAATAGAGATCTGCTGCCTTAGAGGCTAGTGTGGGAGGGTCAGTAGCAGCAGCTCCAAGGTGATTCTGTAGATACATAATTGTTGGCAGCCGGGCCATAAGTAGATGTCCATGAATAGAGGGTGAAGTCCATGCTTAAGAAAAAACAAAAGACGAGTACTGACAAGGGAAGACAAATGTTATGTTTCTTAGTGGAGGGAATTTCAAGGAGAGGGAACCTGAAATCCTGCTATCATCCAAGTATGGGCTACTATGGCTCTGAACTTTCAAGTTACATAATATTTCTTTTTTTTTTTTAAACTTTTTATTAATTAAAAAACTTAACAAAAGAACATTAATATATCATTCCATTCTACATATACAATCAGTAATTCTTAATATTATCATATAGTTGCATATTCATCATTTTTTAGAACATTTGCTTCGATTTAGAGAAAGAAATAAA
>PVIY010057866.1:0-12696 GCA_004026745.1 Myrmecophaga tridactyla
CTGGGAAGACATGTGGCTGGCCTCTTATGGTCTTTTGGCTTCTGGTTTCAAACAGCATTCCCAGGGACATTTTCTTTCTACATCTCCAAACATCTCTGTGTCAGCTCTGAAACTTTTTCAAAAATGGTTCCCTCTTAGAGGATTCTAGTAAGGGACCTATCTGGAATGGGTGGAGACACACTCCAATGGAAACAGCTTAATCAGAAAGATTCCACCCAACAACACAGAATCAGGATTAAAGAACAAGGCTTTTCTGGGGGTATTCAGCAGTTTCCAAATAGCACACAATATATCTGTTATACTTTTCTTTCTAAATAATGAAACAGATTTACAGTGTAAAAAAAATATATATGGAACACCTCATAAATAAGAAGTGGTTAAGTAAATGGTGGTTTCTATGAACTGTCAGTTACAAGTCTGCCAAAAGACAACCAGAAATTGACAGTACGATTCATAAACTTACCAGAATGTAGCCAGAACCGAGGATGTCAGAAGTTAGAATTCCTGTTTCTACTTGAGCCAGCCAGCTTCTCCTGGGGAATTCAACTTCAGCTTTATTGGAGATTCCAATTTGTGCCCTGTCCTATGGAATTCAGATTTACCACTCCCCATACTTGTGAGATCCAATTTCTATAACAAATCCCTTAGTATATACTTCCTGTTGTTTTTTTTTTTCCCTCAGAAGAACACTGACTAATACAGGTCTCAACTATTTTATTCTTGCATAAATTGATCTGATTACAGTGCTATTTACCAGACGATTAATTTAGTAAATTTACCTGAACACCAGTCTACATGCCAAACTAAGCACTCACCTATTCCTTGAAATTAATTATACTTAATAACATGCCTGGGTAATATCCTGGATATTATTATAGACAGCATAATACAACTCAAGTTAAGTAAAAATTTCTAAGTTTTGTTTGTGCCATACAAAAGTCTATACATATGCACAAGAACACCTTTAATTTCTCATCTCTTCTTCAGTTCCAGGCAGAGGTTCTCGCTCAGATATCTGGAGTCTTTTTTTCCAGCAGCTTCTTTGTAATGCTGTAACACATTGAGCATCTCAAAGTAAAATTTCCTCTACGTTAATATAATGTGTTCTATATTCTGGAAGTACCAAGAGCTAAAAGCTTTGTAGAATTACAAGAGTAAAAGTTTTCCACATTCAAAATTCAAGAAATACAAGCACATTTTAAAAACATATCTACAAATCAATAACTTTACATAATAAAATGGTAAGAGCAAAAGATGTTCTTTAAGCAATTCTTCAAATATTGTCATTTAAATTCAACTTGGAGAAAACAGAATAAACAGAAGGAGAAAACTGTATTTTCATATACTCCATGCCTATTATGCAGGTATGACCCATAGATTTAAAACTCAGGAGGATATATTTCCACTAAGACTAAAACTGTGCTTTAATACTTCTTACATTATTCCACAGAGTTTCTTCCAATATACTCTTGTCTTACCTTCACGTTCAGATATTCTTCTAACTCAGGATAACAATCCAAATAAGTAAAATTCTATTTCTGTGCTCTTAACTATAAAACACATCATTTTAATTTTTTGCCTATCTTGTTATCTCATAAATTATACATTATACTCCTTGAGTGCAGGTAAAAGTGATTTATTGATCTTTTAATTTCTACTCTTTCACACAGAGCAAAACATAAAGTAAACCCTTTAGTCAGTGATGTGCTGGCAAATGGAATCTCTTCTTTCAGTTTTAAAAAAAGTTCTTATTTATAGTGTGTGCCAATCCCCACAGTGTAAATATTGCCATTATGGCTGATTGCAAGTTTTCCATATGCCAAGGAGTTCACAGAAGTACACAAAATGTGCTCTTGCAAGCTGCTGTGAACTGGCTCCGGTACACCAATACCCCCAGTGTGTGTGGGGGGACATGAAAAATTCCTCCATTTATCACCACTTTGCCAACTACAACAACATTGATATTACTCCCTTTAGTTACCATGTCCATTTTCCTCTGAATTTTCTCTACCATTTTTTTGCAACTGATTTTTGAGCTTCTGCCTACCTCTTAAACTGATAGAGTTACCGCTGAGTAGCCCCCTTTTTCAGGGACTAAACTACTTGGGTTTAGCTTTGCATAACTATTTATGGGCCCAGGAACTTGGATTCTTTACCTTGATTCTTTGGGTGGTTAGAGAGCCATGGAGGTCTTTCCTGGCATCCATGCAAACTCTGAATTTTATGGAAAATATTATGAGTGTTTCTCTGTGGTTTTTCTGAGGAGAGGATTCATGGATTTCAGTAGATTCCAAAGAGACCATTTTGCAAAAAGATATTTAGAATCTTTGACCTAACCTCTCTTGCACAATGCTTCATTATCATTTCACTCACTGAAGTTCCCATTATCTATGATGGATTAGGAAATGCCTCTAATTCCTGGAATTTTGGACTGTCCAGCACTGGATACTGACCTATGGCTTACATGCCATGAATCTATCCCCACCTTTTGTATTATTTGTTATCCATGAAAAAATAAGCTAAAATATATAGTAAGAAGGCTACTAACACTTTCTGAGACATGGAATATGGATTCATGAGATCCTTCTCTTAGTTCTGATCTTAAAATTTTCTCCTAGAATGCTGTTGGTAGAGGATTTACTATACTGGTGAAAAACATGTAAGACTCAGAAAGCCTGGATTCAAATCTCAAACCTTCCTCATGTTAGCTATGTGTGTGACCTTTGGTAGCATAAATGTTTCTAGATTCCTAATCTGTAAAACATAATAAATAATATTAAATATGTTATTGGGCTATTTGAAGACTAAGTTGAATATGACTGAAAAGAAGTTAGTATAATGCCTACCATAAAATAAGTAGTCAGTAAATGTTAATTTATTAATTAGCATTAATTTTGTTATTTCATTATTATTTTCTTATTTCCCTTACTGGATAATTAATTCCTTGGGGTAACATATCATACTTACATTAATGAGATAATATATATAATAGTTGCTAAATAACTGTTTGTTGAATATATGAAAAAAATGAAAAAATATTCTGATAAGCAAAAACCTACCAGGACTGCTTTTTTTTATAGTGAAAGCACTCATCAGATTTGTCTGAAGCTTAATCATCTGTTTACTTTGTAAGAAGCAGATTGAGTATAGCTTTGCAGATCTGTTTGGATTTTACACTGTAGATTATGGGATTGAGTACAGGGGGCAGAAGCAGGTATATGTTAGCCATCGTTGAATGGACTAGTTTGGGGGCTGATTGACCATAGCAATGCAGCGAGGACAGGCTCACCATAGGGATATAGAAAATAGCAACTGATCCAATGTGGGAGACACAGGTGCTAAACACCTTGTGCCGCTCTTCAGGGGAGGTGATATTGAAGACAGAGTGAATAATCAGGATGTAAGACAGGACAATGCATGAGGTATCTATCCCTGTGGTCAGGATGAGATCAATTAATCCACAGATGCTGTTGGCCTGAGTATCTGAACATGCTAATTTAAATACATCTGGATGGTAACAGTAAGAGTGGGAAAGGACATGATCTATACAGAAAGACAGCTGCTTAAGGAGCAAAAGTAGAGGTACTATTACTAGAACAGTACGTATCATCATCAAGGTACACATCTGAATGATTCTGGAATTAATGAGGATGGTGGTGTACCTCAGGGGATCACAGATTGCCACACATCGGTCAAAGGCCATGGCCTCCAGCACCCCAGACTCCATGAAGGTGAATCCATGAAGAAAAAACATCTGGATAATGCAAGTATCTAAACTGATTTCACTTGAATCAAACCAGAATATGCCTAAAGTTGTTGACATTGTAGAAACAGTCAAGCCCAGGTCTGCAGCTGACAGCAGAGAGAGGAAATAGTACATGGGCTCATGGAGACTCTGCTGGGTAATGATGACAAACAGGATCATGGCATTCCCCGAGATGGCAGTGGTATAGAGACAACAGAAGGGAATGGAGATCCAGGCATGGACAGACTGTAGGCCAGGAATGCCAGTCAGCAAGAACGTTGGAAAGTTAGACGTCAAATTGATTAAGCTCTCCATGTTGTCCTGGGGCTCCAGCATTTGTCCTCACAATGTTCACATCCTATAGAAATAATAAATTACATTATTATTAAAAAAACCTAGATATCTTCTCTTTCAGTTAGGAGAGGAATCTAAGATCCTAGAGGGGCCTTCTATCATTGAGAAAACTCTAAATCAAACTCTAATATACATCTACCACTCTTAATCAGGATATTTACCAAACACACATGCAGTTTCAACCTTAAATTCAAGGAATTTACATCCATGTAATTTTAAAACATTTGATGATTATTTTTAATATTTCCAGAATTTTAAGCTCCTTCATTAGACCACAAGATCCTATGACTGGAGTCTTAGTTAAGAAAAATCAAGGTATTCACTTTTGAATATGTTTGTGTGAAATGACTAAGAGAAATCCAACTGAAGAAATCTATGAGTCTGCAGTGGCCATGTGAGTCTCCAAGTACAGATTTTTTTCTGTAATATCAATTTGGGAGTTGTGTAAATTTATTTTAATGCAACAGAATGGATGAATGAATGTCAGACAGCAGAATTTTAAGAGAAAATCAGTGAAAGCAGACCTATATAGAAAATATAAGAAAAGAATATAGACACTAAAACAAGGTGACACTAGACAGGTTTACAGCAAAGGTAAAAGCCAAGAAAGTCTAGTGTTACAACTGGATGGCAAATGAATAAGAATGTCAAATTAATTGAGAGGTCAAGTATCAAATGCGGCTAAGTGGGCATATTAATGATTCTGGAAAAACAATTGAAGTTTGTATGGAAACCAAGAATCTGCTACAGTGGCTTGAGGTATGAATGGAAAAATCAGTAGTGGTAGTAAAGTGCATATTATTTCTAGAAACTTGGCAGTGATAGAAAGTAGAGAAGTTGGTCATGACTAAAGTGCCTGTAAGTTAGATGGAAAATTTTTGCCAAGTTGAAGAGTCTTAGAGAAATGTATTTATATACTGAGATTACAGAGGCAGTAGATAGAAAGAGGTTGAAAATATATGAGAGAGGGATTGATTGGTATAGAAAACTTTTTAAAGTAAGTAGTAGGTGATTGAATACAGAGCATCAAAGTAATTATCTCTCAAAAATAGAGTCATTAATTCCACTATACACTAGAGAGTTAGTTGCAAATGGATCTGTTCACGAAGGGGCGTGTGAGAGAACTATCACCCAATACCCACTGTTGCTTTGTGAAACATCTGGGGGAAGTTTACTGTTGTTCAAGAAGTATGAAGTGTTATATTCTGGCTTGCAGACAAGATGAAGATCTACAGTACGTGTTGTAGGTAATGGGAGGAAGAGTTGACTCAGTAATGCATGAAAATATTATAAAGCAATGTTGAAAACAAATTTTCATACATTAATATGTTTAAATTGTTACAATTTAATTGTAGGAAGAGAGCATTAAATAATAACAAAAATAATAAGTACTTTTAATGTTTGTATTCTATAATAAAGAGTTTAAAAATATCGGTGGCAGTGTTTGGTATTTATTTCCTGAGAGTAAATATCCTATAATAAGTCTATTACTGTTCTAGTTTGGTAGCTGCCAGAATGCGATATACCAGAAACAGAGAGGCTTTTAAGAAGGGAAATTTACTTTTCTAAGGCTAAGAAAATGTCCCAATTAAAATAAGTCTATAGAAATATCCAGTCAAAGGCATCCAGAGAAAGATACCTTGGTTCAAGAAGGCCGATGAAGTTCACAGTTTCTCTCTCAAGTGAGAAGGCACATGGTGAACACAGTCAGAATTTCTCTCTCATCTGGAAAAGCACATGGTGAACATTGTCAGGGTTCCTCTCTCATCTAGTAGGGCACATGGTGAGCATGGCATCAATGCAAGCATTCTCTCCTGGCTTCCTGTTTCATAAAGCTCCCCGGGAGGAATTTTCCTTCTTCATCTCCAAAGGTCGCTGGCTGGTGGACTTCTGCATCTTGTGGCTATGTCGTTCTGCTCTGCTCTCTCTGAATCTCTCATTCAACAAAATGTTTCCTCTTTTATAGGACTCCAGGAAACTTCTCAAGACCCACCCAAATGGGTGGAGACATGTCATCACCTAATCCAGTTTAACAACCACTCCTGATTAAATCACATCTCCAGGGAGATGATCGTATTACACTTTCAAACATACAGTATTGAATAGGGATTATTCTGCCTTTATGAAATGGGATTTAGGTTAAAACATGACTTTTCTAGGGGACATACATCCCTTCAAACCAGCGCAGTTACCATTCTCTTTATGATATCAATCCCTAGTCAACTTTAATCTCTAGTTCCCTGAGTTTCAATTCAATCTGAGAAAAACACATTAAAATACTTAGCTACAGATCAGTATGGAGCAGATAGCTGTGTTATATGAACCCCTAACAGCAGGGTGAACGCTAATGTATCTTACTTTTCTGTAAGACCATCTAAGCATTTGTAAATAGGCAACAATCAGTGCATAAGGGAGATAAAATGAATAATATTCTCTACCTTCTTACCAGCTTCATGTGGATAGGGCAGCCTTTTCTGTCTTTGCCAGCAGGGAGAAAACAGGCTACAGTTTGGGAATCATGGATTTTCTAAAAAAGGAGAACTGAGCTGTGGGGCCATCATCAGGATGTGCATCTCTCTGGGACCGTGGATAGAGAAAAATGGATATCCTTCTGTCTCCATCTATAACAACAGGGCAGGGCTGTGTAATCTCAGCAGGGTTTTAACTACTATTCATATATTTGGTACAAGTGAGCAGTGGTCCACTAGAACATGAAATGTAAAACAAAGGAAATCAAATCCTACACAGGGATGGAAAGTGGGGACATTGGTCTAGACCCTGGGCAACAGAGAGATATAAATCAGTCTCTACTTTCAAGGATTATCAGTATGCTGGGAATAAGAAAGTTAATCAATTTCATGGAAAAATCTGTTGATAATAAAGGGAGATAGAAATTTGCAGCCCTGTCTCCAGCCCTTTGTTCCTACATTACCACTTTGAACTTTAGGGAAAATGATATGCCCATTTCCAAGCCCTTCCCTATTCAGCTACTCACATGTTTTTCCCCAAGGAATGAGTCAGCTCCTGATGTAATTATTGAGCTCCATTTGCTAACAGCCAGGGTCACTGTGGGTGAGTAATGAATGCTGTTGTGTGTGTATTCTTGTCTGCTTACTTAATGTTTTCCTATTGTAATAAGCTTAAGGGCTGGAAATTTGTGAGAATTTGGCCATCCTTGTCAATATGGCAGTTGAGTAATGGATGCAAAGTACTTTGTAGACTTTGCAATGCTAGATTCATAGGAGAAGATCCACATCTAAACATTATGTTTTTGCTTTATTGAGAAACCTCACATTGGCGATAGAGAGTCTATATATCGATAAAACTAGTAACTTGTTCCTTATTCAGCTTTTCTTTCATTTCTATGTAGCTATCATAGCTAAGTTTCCTTCCGGAAGCAACTTTTCCAGAAACTAGAGAATTCCAAATCTCTTCCATGATGGTTCGTATGTTAGATAGACACATAGAAAACTGAAACCCAAAGATTGAGACTTCCATTCATCTGTGAGATGGGAGTGCGATAATCTGTAGTCAGAAATCTCACTTCTATGTTCTTTTTTTACCTCTTCTGGTTTTGGGACCTCCAGCCTCAAAAGAGAGACTAGAGGTGGTTACTTCAGGTATAGCAGACTGAGACTCAGTATTAATATTTTGCATGACAGAGTTGGACAAGAAGACCCCACTCACTGCATGCTTCAAGCTCATCTTCTAGGTGATGTGTGGATCATGGGGCTGCCATACACGATACAATTCCTAACATTAGGATTGTCATCTGACCCATCATAACTAACTGAACCACTAACCCCATTTCCTACTATCAATGTTTCCAAAATGATCAGTATCACTCTCAGAATCCTCCGTGCTAATTTTCATTTCCTCATCTCCAATGCTATGATGTGTGTTCACCAAAAGTTTCAAGACACTATCAAACTTCATGCCTTTGCAAATTTCTCTGAAGTCTTCAAATATGCCTTTAAACTCTTGAAAGACCTCTCTACCAACTCCTTCTTCAGCTTTATTTAGAGGATCATTCACAGAGAGCATTCCAGCAGCTTCTAGTTCTGAGTCAAGGTATGTGAGGCAAAGGAGACAGCTCTGAATAAAATGCTTAGTCACATCCGCTAATGGCAGTGAAAGATATGGACAGTTCATTTCCCCTAGTAGCCCACTCACCTCAAGCTGGAATTCTTCACCCTCATTCAGGCTGTTAGTTGTTTACACACTTTCCTCTAGTTTATGGAGCACTCTTAATTCAGATACAAGCCAAGCACAAAGTTTGGTAAACTTGGGGCAAATGGCTCCACCAGACACTGCCTGAGACATAGTGCTATCTTCTAACAATGGATCATTGTAACCTACACCTTCCAAAGACTCCAAGATGTTGGTCCCCATGAGGTCACACTCTGTGCTAGTGTCGATATATTTTTGTTTGTAACATCGTATGTTCTTCATACTGAAGGCTGTGCTCGAGAAAAAGCCTTGCCCAAAGCATTTGGCAATTAAATCACTTATATGTGTCATCCCAGTCCTCTGTATCTCAGTGCTCACATCCTTTATCTCCAATTGCTCCATCTACCATACTCCCAGAATTTTCCCATTACATTCCCTAGTGTTTACCTACTGGTGTCCTGCTGTGTTCAAAACCTTCATTTGTGGAATAAAAACTAGGCATTTCCAGGAAAGCATAGTACAAAATTTGGAGGAGAAAATTCCATGTCATAACATCATATTTATAGCTCTAGAAATATCCAAACTTCCATCCAATATAACTATGTTCCAATTCTTCAGGGGAATGAAAAGAAATTAAAGGAAGCATTAGCAAAAGTTCTACTTAATCATGTGGGAAAGCCTTTGTTGAAGAAACCAATGGGACCAGCCCACTGTGGAAAGATAAAAGCAATTAACCAGGCCATAGCCGATGAATATGAAGTTCACATGATGCTTCCTGCTGGGTTTTGTATGTTAGCATTGTGAAGCAATGAAAGAAAATGACAAGAGGTGTGTTTTGTGTGGAAGGTGAACAATAAAGTAAACAAATCAAAGTCAACCACTCGGAAAGCCATAAGAGGCAATACATATTGTCTAGTGTCAGCACACATCAGTCTCAGAATGGCCTACTTGTTCACAATAGTCTGGGAAATGATCTCCTTGCAGAAGAAGAGTGATCAGGAAAACACAACAAAGCAGTTTCAACTCATACGTAAAATAAATTTCAATTTTCTATTTCTCTAGGAATTTCAAGCAAAAATAAGGTTGAGAGAGGAACTTGTTTTGAATAGATGCAGGTCAATTTGAATTGCTGGCTCAGTAAATATAAGTTAGTTGGAGACTTTTTCTGTAATGGAAGAAATGTTCTACCAAGTAGGAAGACAGATTTTTGCTTAGTGCAGGAGGCCCTTTATTACTGCTACAGAAAAGAAAAGCCTAGATGCAATGATGTTTTACACCCTCTTTTACTGAATTCCACATGATGCTTCCTGCTGGGTTTTGTACGTTAGCATTGTGAAGCAATGAAAGAAAATGACAAGAGGTGTGTTTTGTGTGGAAGGTGAGCAATAAAGTAAACAAATCAAAGTCAACCACTCGGAAAGCCATAAGAGACAATACATATTGTCCAGTGTCAGCACACAACAAAGGGAGCTCATGCAAAGCAGCCCTTACCAGCTTGGCTGCCAATGACTGAGAAACATGGCATGGTATAATGGGATGCAGATGGCTAAATCTAGTACCCAGAGAACACATGAAGACCCCTGACTGGGAAAAGCATGTATGAAACAGATGTGGCAGAGCCAGGCATGGTAGTTGAATTGATAAAATGTTCAACTTATCTTGGGGTGGCTTTAACCTCCACTATGACACCAGCAGGGTCATGAAGTACCTGGGTTCACAATGCAGGGTACAAGGAAGAAGGGTGCTATTTCTCAACACAGCCGCAAGCACAGTTGGCATAGAACAGGAAACAGATTCAGAAATGAGAATCCTCACACTCTAGGCTTGCAAGCATGATGAAGGAAACAGTAGGTGGGTAGGAGAGGTTCCCAAATATAGTATCATGGCATGACTACTACACTGGATTGGGGGAAAGCACTCAACCTCTGAAAAGTCTAAAATAATGAATACTATTTTTGAGGAGGGTGGGCATTATGAGAGTGAGTGATTAGGAAATTATCGGTACAAATAAGCACTTATCATATGTTAATAAATACAGCTAATTTTCCTAATAAAATTGGTCCATATCCACTTTAACCTCATCTGGATGATAATGTTTATACATCACAGATCCAGATTTCTTGAATGAAGATAAACATTTTAAATATTCAATCTCCAAATGGAAATGAGACACTTAAATGCTATTATTAATCTCTGTACTCCTTTGTTCATGCACCAGCAGCATCTAAAGAAATTACTTTTTCATTTTGCCTGTGGGTAGGTCTGCTTACTATTCTCTTTTTGTACATTTAATAAAAAAGAATTGGAATAATTTAAAAAATTGGTGGGGGGTGGAGGGAAGGAGGTAGTGAGGGAAGAGAGAATAGAGGGAGAGAGCACTAAATCTGTTTGAATTACGCCCTTCCTTCTCCTTGTGCTCTATTTAATTCTTTAAACATCCTGAAAATGTTTCTAAGATTTTTGCTTTCTTGATCGGGAGAAATCTACCTGTCAGAGTTTTCTCTGTCTTCTCTGAACTCAGCTTTCCTCTAAGAATACCAACAGGACAAGTACCCTCTCTGAATTTATTCAGCATTCCTGGGTTAAAAAACACAGTAGGGATTCCCGCACCCATATTTTATTTTGCAGTCTCATTTATTCCCATTGCCACTTTGCTGTTCCTCCGGATTGTTCCTTCATTGTGTTTTAAATGCTAATTCCTCAGATTGGAATGCCTTTCCATTTTTACTGCTTGATGTAGTAAAACTCCCCAAAGACACATATTAATCATCATAATCATCACCTCATTGGCAATGTTTTTCTTGATCCCAGATGGAATTGCCATCCCTCATTTGTACTCTTGCATTTACTGCATTTTTCAAGTCTCTCCAGACTAGATAAAGCAGAGTTCAACTTTGGGATCAGTTTCAACCACATACCCAGCATGTGTCTAATCTGTTGCAGGGTTTAGCAAATTCTTGCTGCTTTTCAGTGAAGTATTCTAAGTGTTCTGAGCAACCTGCCAATAAAATGCTGTATCTGCAAAGCACAAGAAAGCAAGGTGCAATAAAACAAGGAATGCCTGTAGGCAAATGACAATATTTAATTGTATGTAGCATCTTCTGGTTTCACATAAACCAATGTTTGAATGTTTTCATGTTTTTATTTTTTATAATTAGTGATTTTATTAATCTATTTGTACATGCCTTTTTCCTTTCAAATTCCATTTCTATAAAGATTCCCAGATGGTGACAAATAAATGTACTTTTATCTGTATTGATGCAAATTTTTCTTAAATAATTTTATACAAACTTCTGTATGTGCCTACTGTATAAAAATAACTATTTTTACATTAATCATACGTGGAAGATGAGGTTTTAAAAATATTTACTAATTTGATAGCTGAATATATTTTTCTATTCTTTTCTGAGGAAGAACATAGATCAACTAAGTTTTTATTATCAATCACTTCTCTCTTCATCAGATCATTGGGCAACTGACTTCTCTTGTTCTGCAACTGCTTCTCTTGCTTGAGAAAGGTTGCCAACATCTAGGGTACTCGTTAACAGATGTGAATTTACATTAATAAATGATGTTTTTGCAAACATTTCACATTAATATCCCCAGGATGCTGGGGTGATTTGAGGGGCGGTGATGCTGTGACTCTTGGCTCGGGGGACTTTTCCACAACAACCCTGTATAACCCTGTTCCGGATCTGCTTGGTTCTTACTCCGTAGATGATGGGATTGAGCATGGGGGGTACCAATAGATAGACATTAGCAAACATGATGTGTACCACTTGGGGCACATGATGGCCAAAGCGGTGGGTGAGGAAAGTAAAAAGAGCTGGGATATACAAAGCTAAGATAACACAGATATGGGAAGCACATGTGCCAAAAGCCTTGAGCCGGGCTTCACCTGAAGGCAACTGCAGCACAGCTCTTAAAATCATGACATAGGACATACTGATGACAATCATATCGAACCCAACCACTGAGAAGGCCACAAAGAGCCCATATCCACGATTTACTCTAGTATCAGCACACACCAGCTTTAGCACAGCCATGTGCTCACAGTACAACTGAGGAATGATCTGGCTCTGGCAGAAGGGCATTCTGGAGACCATGAAGCAGAAGGGGCTCACCCACAGCATTCCTCTTAGCATCACAACCGCCCCCAGTTTGGCCACGATAGGTGGGGTGAGGATACTTGAGTGGCGCAGTGGGAAGCAGATAGCCATGTAGCGGTCCAAGGCCATAGCCATGAGCACCCCAGACTCCACAGAAGAGAAGGCATGGATGAAGAACACCTGGATGAGACAGGCATGGTATTCAATCTCGTGGGCATGAAACCAGAGTATGGCCAGCATTTTAGGTTGGGTGGAGGAGGAGAGGACCAGGTCAGTGACAGCCAGCATGGCCAGAAAGAGGTACATGGGCTCATGGAG